>MCJB01050196.1:0-35569 GCA_002018475.1 Nicotiana obtusifolia
CCCCCCCCCCCAGGAACATTCGTCCTCGAATGTAAGGGTCCATGGGGAGTTTAAATCATCGTGGATTCCGGCCGAGTTTCCCTCATAAATAGAGGACGAACTTGCGAGCAGTTAACTCAATGTATAGCCTTACAAGATTATGCAAATTTATGGACATGTACATTATCTGCATATCACCATTTTGTATTAAGGAAGAGTATTCTCAAGCTATTGCTTACCTCATAGAGCTGTTCCACCTTCTAATGCATCCTGTGTTCCCCTAGCATCCTCGTTATTTTTATTCTGGAACAGGTAAGGGTATTTAGACTTCATCTCCCCTTCTGCTTCCCATGTCATTTCTTCCATATTCTTGTTCCTCCATAATACTTTGACGGAAACTACATCTTTTGTTCTCATCTTGCGGACTTGTCGATCTAATATAGCCACTGGCACTTCTTCATATGATAGATCCTCTGTAACTTGTACATATTTGATAGGGACGACTCGAGAAGGGTCTCCACTACATTTCCTCAACATAGATACATGGAATACAGGATGGACAAATTCCAATTCAGATGGAAATTCTAACTCATAAGCAACATGTCCAATTCGTTAAAGAATTTTATACGGACCGATATACCTTGGACTCAGCTTACCTTTCTTCCCAAAACGCATAACACCCTTCATTGGTAAGATCCTCAAAAAAATCCAATCACCAACCTCAAACTCCAGATCACGACGTCGGACATCGGAATAAGACTTTTGCTTGCTTTGTGTCGTCCTCAATCGTTCCTGTATCACCTTCACCTTCTCAATGTCTTGGTGAATCAAATCTAGCCCATATAATTCTGTTTCACCGACTTCGAACCATCCAACTGGTGATCTACATCTCCTCCCGTATAGTGCCTCGTACAGAGCCATTTTAATATTGGAATGGTACCTATTATTGTAGGGGAATTCTACGAGTGGAAGATGGTCATCCCAATTTCCCTTAAAATCTAGAACACATGCTCGTAGCATATCTTCCAGTGTCAGAATGGTATGTTCAGCTTGTCCATCAGTCTGCGGATGAAATGCAGTGCTGAGATTCACTTGTGTGCCTAAACCCTTCTGAAAAGACCTCCAAAAGTTAGCCATAAATTGAGCTCATCGGTCTGATATAATAGATACCGGCACACAATGAAGCCTAACAATCTCCTTGATATACAACTTCGCATAATCTTCAGCCGTGTAAGTTGTTTTAACTGGTACAAAATGGGCACCTTTTGTAAGTCGATCAATTATCACCCAGATGGAGTCAAACTTATGATAAGAGCGAGGTAATCCAATAATGAAGTCCATATTAATCACCTCCCATTTCCAGGACGGAATCTCTATATTCTGAAGCAATCCACTAGGTTTTTGATGTTCTATCTTTACTTGTTGACAATTGGGACACTGGGCTACAAATTCTGCAATAGACTTCTTCATGCTATCCCACCAGTACTGCTCTTTGACATCATGATACATCTTTGTCGAGCCGGGATGGATGGAATATCGGGATTGATGAATCTCATTCATAATCTTCTCTCGCAACCCTGCCACATTAGGCACACATAATCGGCCCTGGTATGTCAATGACCCATCTCCTCCAATCCCAAAAGCCATAATTTTACACTGCTGAATGCTCTATCTCAATCGTACTAAGATAGGATCTTCATATTGCTATGCTTTTACCTCGGCTACCAAAGATGATTCTGATGTATTATGTATAGTAACACGTCCGTCATCAGAGTCTAATAATCTGATTCTCGTATTGGCTAGCTGAGGAAGCTCTTTAGTCAACCCCCATCTACCTCCTTCAATGTTTACTAAGCTTCCCATTGACTTACGGCTAAGAGCGTCTGCCACAACATTGGCTTTACCGGGATGATACAATATCTCGACGTCGTAGTCTTTCAGTAATTCGAGCCACCTACGCTGCCTCAAGTTCAACTACTTCTGATTGAAGATGTATTGTAAACTCTTGTGATCTGTGTAGATGTCAACATAGACGCTGTATAAGTAGTGCCGCCATATCTTCAAAGCATATATTACCGCAGCCAATTCCAAATCATGGGTTGGATAATTCCTTCATGCTTCTTCAATTGTCTTGATGCATAAGCAATCACCTTCCCACGCTGCATCAATATGCACCCCTAACCTATACCTGAGGCATCACAATATACCACGTAATCTTCTGTTCCTTCGGGAAGAGTGAGCACTGGGGCGGATGTCAATCGATTCTTCAGCTCCTGAAAACTACGTTCACAAGCGTCAGACCATTGGAACTTGGTAGCTTTCTGTGTTAACTTAGTCAATGGTGCTGATATAGAGGAAAACCCTTCTACAAACCGCCTATAATATCCTGCTAGCCCCAGGAAGCTGCGGACTTCTGATGGTGTTTTAGGTCTCGGCCAATTCTTTACCGCATCGATCTTCTGAGTGTCGACACTAATACCCTTGTCAGATATCACATGGCCAAGGAATGCTATTGAGTTCAGCCAGAATTCACATTTGGAGAGCTTAGCATATAACTTATGATCCTGAAGCGTCTGTAATACTATCTGCAAGTGGCTCGCATGTTCTGCCTCCGAACGGGAATACACCAGAATGTCATCCATGAATACAATCACGAACACATCAAGATAGGGCCTGAATACAGTATTCATGAGATCCATAAAAGCTGCCGGGGCATTTGTTAGCCCGAACGACATCACCAAGAACTCAAAGTGCCCATATCTTGTCCGGAAGGTCGTCTTCGGAATATCCTTCTCCTTAACCTTCACCTGATGATACCCTTAACGTAAGTCAATCTTGGAGAAATACTTGGCACCCTGGTGTTGGTCAAAAAGGTCGTCAACTCTTGGACGTGGATACTTGGTAAAGTTATTCATCTGTCGATAGTCGATACACATCCGTAACAACCCATCTTTCTTCCGCACGAATAGGACTGCCGCACCCCAAGGTGAAGCGCTAGGCCTAATGAAGCCCTTATCTAGCAAGTCCTTCAACTGCGCCTTCAACTCTCGCAACTCTGCCGGGGCCATTCTGTATGGAGGGATAGAGATCGGTTTAGTGTCAGGCAACACATCAATGCTAAACTCAATCTCCCTTTCAGGAGGAAGGCCTGGGAGTTCATCTGGGAAAACATCTGGAAATTCATTGACCACGGGGATTGATTGTGGAGTAGGCGGCTTCGCCTTCGCATCCCTAACGCGAACAAGATGATAAATATAACCTTTTGAGATCATTTTCCTTGCCTTATGATAGGAAATAAACCTACCTTTCGGTGTAGCAATGTTCCCCTTCCACTCAATGATGGGTTCACCAATAAATTGAAACCTAACCATCTTCGTACGACAGTCAACATTTGCATAGCATGAGGCCAACCAGTCCATTCCCATTATCACATCGAAATCAACCATTTCTAACTCATATAAATCTGCCAAGGTTTGACGACTACAAATCGTCACAGTGCAACCTCTATATACCCTTCTAGCAATCACAGAATCTCCTATTGGAGTAGATACCGCAAGGGGTTTACTTATCAATTCAGGTTCAATGCCAAACTTATTAGCCACAAAGGGTATAACATATGATGATCTAGATCCCGGATCAATCAGCGCATATACATCATAAGAAAACACGGACAATATACTTGTAACAACATCTGGAGATGACTCGAGATCCTGTCGACCTACTAGAGCATAGGTTCGATTTTGAGCACCACTCGAACTCGGCACTGCACCTCTACCTCTACAACGACCTGTCGACTGCTGAAAACCCAGTGCTGGAGGTCGAACTAATGAGGAAGAACCAGACACAGACCCAGTCGGCTGGGCCATACCATCACCTCCTCTGTTAGGACAATCCCGCATCATATGGCCAGGCTGTCCACAAGAATAACATGCATCAGAACCTCGACAGCACAGTCCAAAGTGGGCCTTGCCGCACAGATCACAACGTGGTGTTGGGGGTCTCTTCTGACTGGTATCCCCGTGATGTTGCGAGCCTGATGCCCACGAACTCTGACCTGGAGCATAATAGGTAAATCGATCATATCGAGGTCTCTGAAACTATAGAGGAGCACTAGCTACAGGTGGCGCCGAACTCCTAGAAGACCGGGGCTTGACGCTGCCTCTGAAATCATCAGAATACCTTGCAAATGTCGCCCTCTTATGCTGGCCCCTATCCTGCTCCCTATCAGCCCTCTGCTGGTGCTTACGATCCTCTAGGGTCTGGGCATAAGCCTGAATACAGGAACTATCCATGCCCTCTACCAAGGAAGTTGTCGTGCACTCATTTATCAGATGTGGTCCCAACTCGTTCATGAACAAATGAACCCTATCACTCATCTCGGCCACTATATGGGGAGCATACCTTGCTAAAGAATCAAACTGCATACTGTACTCTCGCACACTCATATTACCTTGTCCAAGGTTCAAGAACTTATTAGCTGTAGCTCGTCGTATCTCAACTGGCAAGTAGTGACGAAGAAAGGCCTCAGAAAATTCCTTCTACACAGCTGGAGGAGCGTTCGAACCCCTGGATCTCTCCCAACTATCATACCGGAGAACCGCTAAATCCCGTAGCTGATAAGAAGCCAACTCTACTGCCTCTGTATCACTAACATGCATAACCCACAGTGTACGATGAACCTGGTCAATAAAAGTCTGCGGGTCCTCCTTCGGGTCTGATCCGGTAAACACTGGAGGGTCTAAATTAATAAAATCACGAACTCTCGTACTAACTGGTTTATTAGCAGCACCTGTATTCTGCCTCTGAGCCTGAGCAGCTACCAAGCTAGTCAATAACTGCAAAGCACTCCACATATCCTGGTCTGTAGTGTAGGACGGAGGAACTGAGGTGCTGGGTGCCTCCTATTATCCTCTGGAGGAGACGTAGTAGATGAGGTATGAGACGACATCTCGCTCTGAGCCTCACTTTGGCCTGCTCTAGCTTGGGGCACCCCACTGGTACCCTCTCCCACAGCTGTATCAAGACGTCTACTAATTATTGCTTCCTAGTCGAAGTCATCATCGAAAGAAAACAAGGTGAATATTAAAGACGAACACCTACGACTCAACTCTACGCACGATCTAGATTTAGGAAGAAGGTAACAACCCTAGATGTCATGTATCCTCCTAATTATAAATGTGGCGTGCTACACATCCATAATCAAGACTCTACTAGACACGACTCATGGACAATCCCTGGGGCAACCTAGCTCTGATACCAAGTTTGGCACGACCCAAACTGGAGGGCCATGACTAGCACCCGACCATACTTGCCGAGCACCAATGTACATTTTATCTAACCGTCTTTATTATCTTTTAGGGCTGACGAGATCAATATAAATGGTAGACATGGATCATGGACAACCAACAATAAAATATGATGGCATGAACATACATAACATGGGATGACCAGACAATCGAGAAACCATATAAGGTACGAGCTACCACGCTACAATGAAAGACTATACAACAAAAACCAGCCAACAAGGCATACCAAACTATACATGAGTCGACACCTATCTATGAGCCTCTAAAGGAACATAAGTACTGCAACATAGCAAGAACAGGGTCCCGACATACCCATAATGTCAATAACAAAAATGCATACCCAGACCACGACAAGTCCGGAGAAGGGATCTCGCCAATCACCGCTGAACTGGACAGCCTACTGTGGTGGGGGAGCTGCACCTGCCTGTCTATCAGGACCTGTTGCATGACATGCAACGTGCACAAATAAAAGGACGTCAGTACGAATAAAGTACTGAGTCTGTAAGGCAGGGAACCATAAGTACGAACAGTAATGTAAGCAGGGATAGAGAATATACAACCTGTAACATCTGGGTACCTCTGAGGGCTACTGACATGAAATGCATGATACATATGTATATATACATAAACTTTTAAAACATACGTCTCTGTGGGAATCATCATCATCATGTCATACCCGGCCGTAATAGGCTCGGTAAAAACGTACCCGGCCATCATAAGGCTCGGTAGAATCATACCCGGCCACGTGGAGCTCGGTAAAACCCAACTGATCAGTGATTACACAATAGGTGTCGTATCCGGACGACTATAGCGCGGCTCGGTAGAGTAAAATAGATACATATATATATAATGCATGCTCGACTCATGAAAATACGTTCTAAGCCTTTTGGAGTGACATAAAGTTGGTATCCTCTGTACACGTTATTAGAACTAACTCTTCACCATGAACCTTATAAGAATCAGGAAGTACATACAACATTGATAACATAAGAACAAAAGAAGCAACATCAACGTCAATCGTTCCATAAGAGGGGAAACAATGTAAGTACTGATAGCTTCTAAGAGTAGAGTTTCTTTGGAAGCTCGTTCATTACATCATGTACCATCGGAGTCGTGCAAAAGAAGAAAAGGGATAGCCTCACATACCTTGTATATACTGCCCCAATCTCAAGCTATGCAACTGTCACAACTCCTTAGTCTACAATAAGAGAAACGATATAATCGTTATCATTTGAGCGTCATAACTATTATGTATCGACCACAACCTATTTTACGATGAAACGGACCGCACCTCCCCTATATATATAACTTCACATAATTCAAAAAAATCACCAAACAGCCCAAACAACATCAATAATAATCATATTGAGCCTCCCAAAACAGTCCACGCACAAGCTAATCACTTTATACATATGATGGCCACCGTAGTCGTGTCAAACGACCCGGAAATGTTACGAAGAACTATCAGCCCACAACCCTAAATCTATATGGTGCTTCTCCACACCCTTCTTCCTCCAAAACTCCACAAAATAGTAGTAAAACACGTAGCCAAATAGAAACACAAAACAGTCCACAAAACAGTCCACTACAAGTGAATAACTCGAACTCACGGCTTCCTATCACCGTCCCGTGAGTTCTTACATGTATAGAACGAATTACCATGAATTCATAGGAGAAAAAATGTATGAAAGAGAGCAGTAAACTTACCTTACTTGTTGGATAACTCAGCCCTTTCCTTGGTTCTTCAAACTCTAGGTTTCATCCCAATTAGAACTTGAAAGAGAGGGAAAATCGATTAGGGTTTGTGTGGGATTTTTTTTTGTGGAGGGGTTGCAGGGGTTCAATTTGGTTTTGAAGGTCTGAAATAAGGGTGAAATAACTGAGTTTATAATCCCTTAAAATTCCTCTCTTGGCTGACTTTGGGACTTTTAATTTTGTCCTCTAATTTTGGAAAGTAGGTGATGCACCTACTTGTCACCTACCAATCTGCGCAGGTCTGCGGAAATACAATTATCTCTATACTCTGAGATTGTATTGACAAACGGTTTAATGCGTTGGACAACTAGACTCATAGATCTTTAATTTGATAGGTATATCACCCCGTAATTCCTTGTAAATTGGGAGAAAAGCTTAGAAATATTTGACCTAATGTTTAAGTAAAATTATGAACCTAAGTTGCGACAACTTTTGTCGACTTTTGTTTCATAACTCGTTTGAATTCAAGACTTATGATACGGATATTATATAATTCAAATACCTTAAAAAAGATCTCTTGAGTGTATTAAGCACCTCTAGGTTTACCCGAAAATATGAGTTACAACATCCTTGATTCGTTTAACCCCTAATACTTGTTAATCACCCTTGTACACCCTTATATCACTTAAGACCAATTGGATTAACTTCTTATCATCTCAAAGATAATTACTTCTTGGATTTATGTTAAATAACATATGGCATGAACTAACACGTGTGGATATGGGTTGTAACATTTCATTCATGAATTGACCCTTAAATCCAAGATTTACCATTTCTCAACTCTAGGGCTCAAAACCCCAATTTCTACAATCCAAATACGGATAAAAATGATAACCAACGGAAATAATTACGGGAAAACACCAAAATAAGGTCATATATTTACCCCCTGTTGAGACAAGAAAAGCTTCGCAAAAATCACCTCGGAGCTCTAGGCCTCAAGATATGCTCAAAATACTAAAATGCTCGGTTTGCCAATTTAAAACATTGCCTAGTTAATTTTTGTTTATCGCCTCCGTGGGAAACCATCGTGTTCGCGAAGAGAAATATTTTGTGTAGATCGGTCAATCAAAAATTCCTTCCTCGCGTTCGCGAGACCTCCCTCTTGTTCGCGAAGAACAAAACCTCGCACCAGAAATCAGCAATCTTTCCCAACACGGTAATGGGCATAACTCTCCCATACGACATCGGAATTCGACAATTCTTGTTGCCATGGTTCCGTAATTATGATACAGATCTAATAGTTCAATTAAATCACAAATAAAGGTCGTTTGCTCAATAAGGTATCATTTATGCCATAAGAAACGATGTTGAAACATCAAATAAGAGCGCGACACAATCCAAACCCATCCGAAACTCATCAAAATCTAACCAAAACCTGTAGACAAGTCCAAAATCGTCATACAAACCTATTGAAACTTTTAAACCATGAATATGAGCTCGTTAAGTTCACTATTCGCCCGTGGTTAACTCATTTTCTTCAACTTAACTAGTATGCAACTTAAAAGTTCGAATCACTTTTAAACATTCCGGATCACGACTAAACTTCACACACAAGTCCCAATCAAATAAATGAGCCCATCCAAGGTCCCGTAATACCACCTAGAGTCCGATCACACAAAATTCTTCTTCATGTCAAACTTAGAAAATTCAAAAACCTTCAAAATGCAGCAAACTTCTTATAATAAGCGCCAAATCGCTCCCAGATCACCCAATACTTAACCCGAATATATGTCCTAATCCGAAACTACCTTATGAACCTATAGGATCCTTCAAATTCCAATTTCGATTTCGTTTACTAAAAACTCAAACCTTGGTAAACTCTTCTAACTTAAAGCTTCCGAATTGAGAATTATTCTTCCAAATTAACTCTGAACTTCCTGAAAATCAAAACCGACTACACATGCATGTCATAATACATATAGTGAAGCTACTCAAGTTCCCAAACACTCAACGGCATGCTAGAGGTCAAAACGACCGGTCGGGTCGTTACACAAGTTCCCTATAGCAAAATGCAATCCATTCCATAAGAACGGAAAGCAAGGAAACCCAATTTAAAATATTATAAAGTCTGGGGGTGTTTGGCTAAAGTACAAATTCCTAAACCCAAAAGGATAAAGATTGGACCAAAAGTCGTTGATTGCATTTTTACAGGATATGCAACAAACAGTAAGGCATATCATTTTCTAATTCCTAAATCAGAAAATCCCGACATTTATATTAATACGGTAATCGAATCAGATAATGCTGAATTCTTTAAGAATGTTTATTCGTATAAAAAGGAATGTGAGTCGTCTACGGAAAAATCTAAGCAACCTCGAGAAGAATCGAAGGAAAGTACGTTTAATGAGGAAAATCCAAGATGTAGTAAATGTCAAAGGACAACTACTTCCTTTGGACTAGATTTTCTGACATTCTTATTCGAAAATGAGCTTCAAACGTTCAAAGAAGCAATGTCTTCCTTTGAAGCACAATATTGGAAAGAGGTAGTCCACGGTGAGATAGAATCCATATTAAGTAATCATCCTTGGAAATTGATTGATCTTCCTCCAGAAATAGACATTGGGGTTCTAAGTGGATTTTCAAAAGGAAAACGAAAGCTCATGATACTATTGACAAATATAAGGCAAGATTAGTTGTCAAAGGATTTAGACAACGAGAAGGTCTTGATTACTTTGACACATACTCACCAATAACGAGGATTACATCTATTCCGGTGTTAATAGCGTTAGCCACTGTTTATGGCCTCGAAATCCATCAGATAGGCATAAAGACAGTCTTCTTAAATGGACATTTGGAGGAAGAAATTTGTATGAAACAACTTGAAGGGTTCGTGCTTCCCCAAAAAGAAAAGAAGGTATTGCCGACTTGTTAAGTCGCTTTACGGATTAAAACAAGCACCCAAACAATGACATGCAAAATTTGACTTAACAAGGCAAATGGGTTTAAAATTAATGAGTGTGATAATTGTGTTTATATTAAGAATGCTCCAAATCACATAGTCATTGTTTGTTTATATATAGATGATATGTTAATAATGAGCAAAGACATTGCGGATATAATTGCTACTAAGCATATGCTTGCTAGCAAGTTTGATATGAAAGATTTAGGAGTTACTGATTATGTGGCTTATGGGTGTCTAGGTATACACCAAAGTTCGACGGTTCAAAGGTATCAAATCTACTGATTGATCGAGCATATCCGACATAAGTTCATTATGGAAAGTTCAAAAGAAAACCTACTTATCCAGATACAATTAATTCTTACTTGTAAATCACACAGTTTTTCCATGCATGCATATATCATATAGCAATTCCTCATTTATGTGGGGATTGTTGGGTTTTTATTTAATAAAAAATAAAGAACTGTGAATGGAAAAGAATTGAAGAAAAACGAAAAATTTGAAGTGTTCCTTTTACTAAGGCACTTTGTCCCTCATCGAAAAATGAAAAGAAAATTCTTGTGCGGCACATCTTCTAGCTCTTAAAAGAGTTGAGAAGAAGCGGTGCCTGGCGCCGTCGTCATCGCTCGCTCGGTTCGGCTTCGGCTTTGGATTTGGTCAATTTGTATGATTGATTGATAAATTTTTTGGAACAAATTTATTTTTCTTTTTTTTTTTGGTTATTTATTTTTTTCTGATATTTCCTTTTCAAACGAACAAGTAGCTTGGCACCTGTTGAAACCCAAATCGTTAGCTATAAATAGAGAGGATTAGCCTCATAGAAAATATGCATACATTCTCCCCTCTCTTCTCTACATTTATGCATTTTCAAAGCAAAATATAAGCATCAGTGTGGTTTGCTGTCGTTTGTTGAGTTTGACGAAGTTCTATAATTTTCATTGCTTACATAGTAGTTGTTCCGTTCTATCCGAAGAGGAATTAATCTACTAACCTTGGATAACAGTGAGGGGATTAAATTCTTTAAGGAAAAATAATTTTCTGTTAGGCCCAGAACTATTTTGCTGTTTCCTACTTCTGTTTCTGTTTCTGCTTCTGTTTCTGCTTCACTTTTGCAGAGTTTATTTTTGTACGCAGAGTAATAACATTTGCACCTACAATTTCGAAGACAATTTAGTGTGATTGAAAGCATTATCGTGGAGTTTTAAATTTCACAGCTGAAACTCTAGGACATTCCTGTGGAATTTAAAGTTCCATAACAGTAACTACTTTTCAATTACAGTGCTGAAGGTGGATAGCCCCGTCTACTAATATAAGTCATAATCCTTTCAAATTTAATTTCATATCGAGTGTCGTCTAACGAGATACATGCCGAGTCACAATCCTTCCACATTTAATGTCTTATCGAGTGTCGTCTAACGAGATACATGTCAATATATTTTACCTAAGATCGAAGAGTGTGCATAATTATGAGTGTAACTCCTCTGCGCTAACATTTTATAGTTTTTAACACTATTAAGTTAACAGACAACTAGAGGTAACAGTTTATATCAAGTTTGGTATGAAAACTTGGTAATAGAATAAAATATACCTGCTATAACATGTTAGATATTAATATTAAAAACATAAAAAAATTGTATATTATCGATACATATAAGCTAAATTTTATTTATTAATGATATATATATATAGGATTAGATTATTTACACGGAGTGTAAAGGATTTTTATATTAGTGTGGTATATCCGTTGTACCAACTTGCTTACTCCATTTTTCAGGTTATAAAAATACATTATGTTCATCAAACCGCCGGTAGTGATGCGTTAGAGATCTTATTTCCGCCAACACGTGAACTTTTTTAATCTCTTTGGGAAAAGCCAAGTCCTTATGGCCGTAACATAAGGACTAATTCGTTTGGTTTATAGCCGTAACATAGAGATCCCACTGACATATTGGTGGAGGCAAACCAAAAGAAGAGCAAAGCAAAAGTTGGATGGCTTGGGGCGATGCCCTCCGGCGTCAATAGGAGGAGGGTTTAGCACTAGATTCTTCTTGGTAAATTCAGGATTTAAATTTGATATCTTTTATGCTTTTACTTTGAACATCCTACACTTTTAAAATTATGTGTTCAGAATCTCATATTAAGTTATATATTGTTTACCCGTAAAACACTACAGTTGAATCTATACGTGGTTTCTAGACAAGTGAACTAATTTGATCCTGAAAATAATGAAATAAGTAAAGAAATATGCAATACATAGCCTTAGAATGTAGATGAAACAACAGAGATGGCAGTTCAGGGAACAAGGTTTTCGGACACAACAATGATGAAATCAAGAAGCGAGAAAGTAAAATTGTATTAAGCTTTATATAAAATGTAGTGTCAGTTTGCCAGAAAATTCTTGTCCTTTACCATGATAACTGAGCTCACTATTTATAGTTGTGTCTAGGGAACGAGGTCCTAAAATCGTACCCTCCTTTAATGTCAATTATGAGGGTCAGTGATGAAGATTCAACGGTGGACATAAATGCCAAATTCCCTGTAACGGGCCATCGCTCTTAATGCCGCAGAATATTCTTTATTAAATGCTACCGGACACAGAGCATCTAACACACCTTTATGAATGTTATCCCTTCCGGTGACAAGCGGAATAGCTATGTTCGATCTTTGGCCATCCCTGTCTTGGGTTCCACGTGTCCTTTCTTTAGATGACCACGTGTCATATCGTATAGTCCCCCTACATTCCGTTGACATAACTTTGTGTTACCGGGAAGTTGGTAGAAACATCCTTTTGGCGGGAATAACTATAACTCCCTTTGAAGGCTTCTGACGGCTGATTAAACGCACATCTCTCCGCAATTATTGCCCCGAACAAGCGTCATCCCACGATTCAGCACAGTTTTTACCGATTATCGAGGTAATCATGGCCATGAATTTAGCCGCCAAAATTTTACTTATACGCATCATCCTTTTTCCCTAGCGCCTTATAGTTTTCCAAGCTTCTGATTTGCACCTTTATTTTCCATCTTCTCTCTAACTCTCTTAACAAAACCTTTCCCTTCTTCCATTCAATGGCTTCTTCTTCAAAGAGTGTCAGTTCTTCAAAGCACAAAAACAAAGCTGAAGACTCTGCTCCCCCAATGGTGGGTTCCATCATCCCTAGAAGTCTTAATACCACAAAAGACTTCGAAGAAAAATTCCCTACTATTAACCGTTGTTCATAGGCTGTTAGTAGGTACCCTTCTTCCATTCGTCCATCCAGTATTCCTGCTGTGAAGGAAGACTGCCGCTACCATGAGTTGAATATTATTGCTTCTAATCTATCGGAGCGAATGACCCTTCCCAAGGAGGGTTTTACATATTTTTACACGTATCCCTTTACTTTGGGTGCGTTTTCTTTGAGTGGAGAGTTGGATTTCGTGATTGCGGAGTTTTGCCTCCGCTACCAAGTGTGTTTGGCACAAGTAAGTCCTTCTGTGTGGAGGACGGTCGCCTGCCTTTGGCGGTTGTGCCAGGAGACTGGAGAAGAGCTAACCTTAGCTTGTATGATGAATCTCTACTCTCCCAAAATTTTTTGTTGGGGAATGATAAACCTCTGCAAACGTGGCCAACATGCTCTGTTAACTAGCATGGATAATGATGACGATCGTGGGCGGACGGAACAGTTCGTTGCAGTTGCCGCCAATAATATCATTCCGACAACAACATCATCCTTTCTGGCCGCTTGGAACCGCACTCGTAAGATCTTCATTTAATATTTCTTTTTACTAAATATTCCTCTACGGGCGTATTGGCTCTTCATCCTTCGTATGTTTCAGCAACTCGATGGATCCCACCGACGGTGGAAGGCTTGGACTGGTGGGTTCAGAAGATCTTGGACGTTACGACGCCCGAAACTCGTTTGTGGAAAGAACTGGCCCTTAAATACGGGTGGAAGGCATCCAAACATTATGGTAATTTAAACTTACCTTTCTTCCATTTTTATGTGAAGAACTTGGTTGAACCATTCTGACTTGTTCATAGAATTAGGTCTACCTGCGGGCTCTGTTGCTATCCCTGAGGAGGACGTCTTGGCTGATCCTGCCGATGCAGCGAGGCTACTTCAGGAAGCGCTTACTCGAATAGGTGTCTTCGGACCTACTTCAGGCACAGATGTTTTACCATGGAGTCCTCGGCCGGAGAACAAGCAACCAAAAAGAAGGCATTTTTATGTGGCTGGGGAAAAGAATAAGAGGGTGAAGAATATTGCCCCCGAGTCATCTCCGGAAGTTGCGATCACTAGCCCTCCTCCCGGCCCGGTCATAGACACCATGATGATCGACGATGATGGAGAAGCTAGTGATGATGGAGCTTCTCTACATAGAAGGCAACGTTCATCATCAACTCAACAGAATGCTCAATCTATTGAGTTAGTTATACCAACCGAAGACGACGCCTCAGAACTTAGCTTGATTTAGTGAAAAATGCCAACTCCCGTTTTCGGGCCCCAATTGCTGTGGCCGGTACTGTAGGGCTGAGTACCGAGTCCCTACCATCTTTGGTTGGTGAGCATCCAACTACCAGCACTGCATTTGATGCAGCTACTTCACATCCTTCAACTCCATCAGCTTCATCCCCGTCTTCACCAGCACCAGCAACTGCTACATCACTTTCATCTTCATCCACTTTTCCAGCAGCAATTGCTACATCATCTTCACCGGCCACATCTGATCAAGAAGTAGATGTTCCTCCTCCCCAGTCCCCAGTTCATGGGAGTTTGGGCCAAAATTATGCTGCCCCTTCTGAAGATCCCCATAGGAGGAATGTTCTCTTTCGGTCTCTACCGGGTGCAATTTGCTTTTCCGGTCGGTGGAGCTTGCTAATTATTTGAAGTATTTGGCTTCAGAGAAAGATTGGGAAAAGGTTCGGGCACTCTCGGGAAAGTGCCTGTTGAACAAGCCATGCACGACGCTGCAGTGGTACATTCCTTTCTTCCTTTGTTATTTCTTTAACTTTTGTGTATTTTGAGTTTTATCTTTCTTATTTTGTAGGCCAACTTTCTTGCTTCCATGGGCCTTCAGAGGTTGATTCATGATAAGGAAGAACTTACTTCTGCTCGGGATCAACTTTTGGAAGAGCGAGAGAAAAGTGTCGCTCGCCTCTCGGAACTGGAAGCCAAAGCTGCTGAGGCTGTTATATTGGAGGCTCATTTGCAGCAAAGCAAGCAAGAGGTGGTAGCCCTTAGCCAAGAAATTGGCTCGCTGAGGGTTAGATTTAACGAAGCCAAGGCCAAATGGGAGGAAGTCCATGATGCCGTTCTTGCTGCAACCGAGTGCGAGGCTGCCACTATTGAAAAAGTGACTGACTTATAGGCAACCTTGAACTCCAAAATCGAAGAGCTTGCTGCTGTGGGGGCGAAAAATGCCCAATTGGAAGAGAAGTATAGGAAAACTATTGAGCATAATAGGCTCTTTAGTTCAACTGACCATGACCTTAATGTTAGCCTCAAATCTGTTAGGTCTGCCCGGGAAAGCCTTTCTACTGAAGTAACTCAACTCAAAGAGGAACTTAAGCGCCGAGCGGCTTCCCTCATTGTTGAAAAAACTTACACCATATATAGCATGAGGAGAAAAATCTTGGAAGAGGCCAAAGCGGTTATCATTGACTTTGATGCCGAAATTGCTAAGACCTGAGAGCTTGAGTTGGCTGCTAAAAATGGACTTCCAGCGCAGTCTGATGCTCCTGGCCCTTCTAGTTCCGATTTCGAGTTCTCGGGAACAAAAGAGGAATTAGAGGGCTATGATGCTGAAGACCAAATTAGGGAAAATGTCGAACCATCGATGGATCCATCTACTTCTCCCGAGGGCGCGGACACTTCTCTTCCTCCTGGTTCCGGAGATACTGCAGTTTAGCTTTTCTTTTCTTTTTTCAATTCTTGTACCTTTTCCGTTTTGGCATGCTTTTGCAAATAAAACATATTTTTTGCTCAAGTACTGTTTAAGTCTCACTTTCATTTGAATATCCATGCAAGTCTTTAACCTTTGCATTTGCTTAAGAAATTTGTGGACGTTTTTCTGTTCGTGTTTTATTATGTGCAGCCTCGGATGCATTTTTCTCGAAGTACTTTAATTCCGGGCATTAACCCTTTTACGTGAGGGTTTCTGTAAGTATTTCTGCAAGTTTACTTTTTGCGCCCTTTCGTGTATGTCTTCGGGTGCATTTTTCCCCAAAGGCATTTTGATTTCAGGCATAAATTCTTCCGAAACCAACCCCTTAACGTGAGGATTTTCATAAGAGAGGCCCTCTTATGTTTACGGTGCACTTAAAGAGGACGTCTCCTGTTCATTATGGCACTAGCATTTGAAGTACTTGTTTAACTTTCAACTGAAAAAGTTAGTTCACCGTTCAGACAAGAAACAAGATAAAAACAAAAGGACTTCATTTCATTTAGTTCCTTCTTTTTTCAAAAGTACACAAGCATTTGCTATGCTGAAAAGAAACTGCCATTACTTGTAGCTATCTCGTACAACTTGTTTCTACGGGGCTGATTGCGCAGTCCCCGGTCCTGATAATGCATTTATGTTTCCGGATTTTCATTTCCCGGTCGACGTGGCAGTCATTGATGCCGCATCCTCATATCATCCCCCCCCCCTGAGTGTTCAAATGTGAAGAATGTGAATTGGAACACTGAAAGTCTTGTACCTTCAAAGATCCCATCAATGAATTGCTAGATAACCCTTAACTCGGTAACACACCTTACTTCCCCTTAAGAATCTAGGCTATCGAGCAAAAGACTATCTAACAACCCTCTAGTGGTTTGTGCTTGTGAACGGTCGGGTAACCTTTGCTCAGTAGCAAACTTAACTTCCCAGTGGGAATTTGCAACAAAGCCAAAAACTATCTAACTGTCTCCGAGTGGAACTTGCTTGTTTGCCTTGCTATTAAAGGTCTTATTGCTGTTGTTTTCGTAGTATACTTTCTGTTGCTACCTCGTTAAAAACCTTGCCAGAAAACCCAATTGGGACAACAACTGAACGAAGGGAAAAAGAGTGCAACACATACTTTCTGATTGGATAATGTTTATCAGCAATTATATCTTTTAAGGTGCGTCACGTTCCAATTGCTAGGCAATTTGTCTCCATTCTAGTTCTCCAACTCGTATGAACCTTTCCCTGTGATAGCTGAAATCCGGTAAGGACCTTCCCAGGTTGGACCTAGTTTCCCCGCGTTGAGCTTCCGGATATTTTGAATTACATTCCTCAAAACCAAATCTCCTACTTTAAAATAACGGAGGTTGGCTCTTCGATTATACTACCGCTCCATTCTCTACTTTTGCGCTGCCATTCTTACATGTGCCAAGTCCCTGCATTCCCCGAGCAGCTCCAAGTTGATTAACATTGCTTTGTTGTTTGACTCTTCATCTGCCTAGAAATATCTCAAGGTGGGTTCACCTACTTCCACTGGGGTTAAAGCTTTTGCACCATACACAAGGGGAAAAAGAGTTTCTCCTATGCTCGACTTGGCCGTTGTTATGTAGGCCCATAGAACTCCGGGTAATTCTTTGGGCCAATTGCCTTTAGCTGCTTCCAACCTTTTTTTTTGAGGTTTTGAATAATCACCTTGTTCGTTGATTCCGCTTGACCGTTTGCTCTCAGATGATAGGGTGAAGACGTGATCCTCTTTATTTTCAAATCTTCGAGGAACTTTGTAACTTTTGCACCAATAAATTGTGGCCCATTGTCGCACGCAATCTCTTTTGGTATTCCATACCTGCAAATTATATTTTCCCATAAGAAATCGACCACTTCACATTCCCCGATCTTCTGATAAGAACTTGCTTCCACCCACTTAGAAAAATAGTCAGTCAAAATTAAAAAAAATCTTACCTTTCCGGGAGCCGGTGGCAGTGATCCAACGATGTCCATCCCCCATTTCATGAACGACACAGAGACAAAACCAAATGTAAAGGTTCTGCCGATTGATGCACTAGTGGTGCGTAGAGTTGGCACTTATCACATTTTCATACAAAATCTTTGGCGTCCTGTTCCATGCGGGGCCAATAGTATCCTGCCCGTACCAACTTCAGCAACAAGGAATCTGCGCCCGAGTGGTTGCCGCATATCCCTTCGTGGATCTCTCTCATGACATAGTTAGCTTCGGATGCCCCTAAGCATCGGGCCAACGGGTTTTGGACAATATAATTATCCTCTTTTGAAGCTATATCGCGCTGCTTTGCTACGCAACTCCCGGGATGCTTTGGGATCTTCGGGCAACTTCCCGTGCTCAAGATAGTCGATGATTTTATTTCTCCATTCCCAGACCAAACTACCTCATAATAACCATCTGCATCCAGGACTGAGTCCATCAATTGTACTACCGTCCCAAACTCGGATCCCTTCATTTCTGTCGATGATCCTAAGTTCGCTAATGCATCTGCATATGCGTTATCCTCCCTTGGGATATGAGTAATTGACCACTCCCAGAATCGTGCCAACAGAGCCTGGACTTTTATCACGTATTGCTGCATGCGTTCTTATTTGGTGTCAAAGATCCCGTAGACCTGATTTACAACCAGCTGCGAGTCACATTTGATTTCGATGACCTCAGAGTCAAGTCCCCTAGCCAATTTGAGCCCTACAATCAAAGCTTCATACTCTGCTTCATTTTTAGTTAAAGGGACCATTCTGATGGCTTGCCTTAGGGTTTCCCCCGAAGGCATGATTAAGACTATTCGAGCTCGGAACCTTTCAAGTTGGAAGCTCCGTCAGTGTATAAGGTCCAAACCCCCCGATGTCGATTCTGACACCATTACTAACTCTTTGTTTGCCAGAGGCAATAATCCCGGATTGAAATCGGCCACAAAGTCGGCCAAGACTTGTTTAATTGCAGCCCTCGATTTATATTCTATGTCGAATTCCTTCATTTCGACTACCCATTTGGCCAATCTTCCCGAAAGCTCGGGTTTATGGAGAATGTTTCGCAAAGGGAAAGTAGTCACCACGGCTATCAGGTGGCATTGAAAGTAGGACCTCAGCTTCCGAGCGGCAACTACGAGAGCTAAGGCCAGTTTCTCCAAATGTGGGTAGCGAGTTTTTGCTCCCGTTAAAATTTTGCTAAATAATAAATTGGAGATTTCGTACCTTCGTCCTCTCGGACCAAAACCACACTTACCGCAACTTCAGAGACCGCGAGGTAAACTAGCAAGGTTTCACCTTCTTTTGGTTTTGAAAGCAATAGAAGGCTTGATAAGTACTTCAAATCCCTCAAAGCCTAATGGCACTTTGGTGTCCATTCGAAATTATTTTTCTTTTTAAGCAGTGCAAAGAAGCGATGACATTTTTCTGACGACCGGGAAATGAACCTGCTCAAAGCTGCCAATCTTCCCGTAAGCCTTTAGACTTCCTTTACGTTTGACAGTTGATCCGGGATGTCTTCTATGGCTTTAATTTTATCGGGGTTTACCTCAATTCCCCTTTGTGAGACCAGATATACTAGAAACTTACGAGAACTAACCCCGAACGTGCACTTCTCGGGATTAAGTTTCATATTATGCTTCCTCAGGATGTCGAAAGTTTCTTACAGATGTTTAAGGTGGTCGCATGCATTCAAAGACTTAACAAGCATATCGTCTATATAAACTTCCACAGTTTTTCCAATTTGATTTTCAAACATCGTGTTTACGAGCCGTTGATAAGTGGCTCCGGCGTTTTTCAACCCGAAGGACATCACATTGTAACAATATGTACCGAAATTCGTTATAAACGAAGTCTTTTCCTGATCCTCCGGGTTCATCTTAATTTGGTTGTACCTAGAATAAGAATCGAGGTAACTCATTAACTCGAGCCCGGCCGTGGCATCAATCATTTGATCGATATTTGGCAGTAGGAACGGGTCTTTCGGGCACGCCTTATTTAGATCTTTATAATCTACACATATACGAAATTTATTGTTCTTCTTAGGTACTACTATTACATTAGCTAGCCATTCTGGATATCTTACCTCTCGTATCGAACCGACATTAAGCAAGCGGGTTACCTCTTTGACGAATTTATTCCTGGCTTCGGCAAGAGGGCGCTTCTTTTGTCTTACTGGAGGTATGTTGGAGTCCAAGCTTAACTTATGCACGGTACCTCCGTCAAGATGCCTATCATATCCTCATGCGACTACACAAAACAATCGGCATTAGATTTAAGAAATTCAATCAAATCAGACCTGTGTTCCAAGTGTAGTCTTGTCTTCAAGAAATTTCCTTTCTAGGAATTCTTCGAACAATGCAACTTGCTCCAGTTCTTCCGTTGTGGACTTCGTTGCATCCGTCTCTTCAGGAACTTGGAAATATCTCGGCACCTGATAATGTTCCAACGCCTCTGTCCCCGGGCTCACTTCCTCTGGTTCGGGAGTAGGTGCTGGTTCCGGTAATTGCTATGCCGCGTGTTCCTTTCTAATACTACTGGAGACCGAAATTGCGTTCATCTCTCTTGCTGCCGGTTGATCCCCCCTTATCTGTTTGTTTCCTTCGGGTGTTAGAAACATCAACAATTGGTGATATGTCGAGGGCACAACTTTCATCTCGTGTAACCATGGCCTTCCCAGGATGATATTGTATCCCATGTCGCCATCTACTACCTCGAAAGGGTTGTTTTCATTATTCCTTCAACGTTCGTGAGTAATAAAATCTTTCCTCGGGTCATCACGCTCGCGAGGTTGAATCCAGCTAGGAGCTTTGTGGCTGGAATAATGCTTCTGGTGAGTTTAGCTTGCTCCAATACTCTCTATTGTATGATATTAGTTGAACTTCCTGGATCCACTAGAACACGTTTAAACTTAAAATCTAACACATTTAAAGAAATTACCAGTGCATCATGTGGTAGCAGCAATCCATCTACGTCCTCCTCCGTAAAGTGATATCATCTTCCCGGAGTCTTTTACTATGAGTTATTGATACTTTCGTCTTCGTTGCTGCCGAAAAGGTGACCCCGTTAATCTTATTCCCTCCGAAGATCATATTAATCGTTTGGCATGGGGGTTCTTCTCCTGCTTTTGAGGGTTCTGCGTTGTCTCTGTTACGACCATAATTGTTCTTAGCTCGCTCGCTTAAGAACTCTCTGAGGTGACCATTTTTCAATAGTGTCGCCACTTCTTCCCAAAGGTGTCGGCAGTCCCCTGCCCGGTGGCCATTCATCCTATGGTATTCACACCATAAGTTGGGATCCCTCTGGCCAGGATCATATCTCATCGGTCTCGGGAACCATGCCTATTTGATGTTTCTCATGGCTAACACCAATTCTACTGTACCGACATTGAAATTGTATTCCGATCTTGGGGTAAGAAGGATCCTGTGAACCTGACGTTTCTTTATCCTACAGTAATCTGTTATTCCGATCGCGATCGGTCCTTCTGTCAACGGTGAACTTGTTTGTTGTCCTGAAGTCTCTGCCACGACCTTCAGTCCGCTCGTAGGGCAAAAACCGGCCCCTTGAGGTCTGTCTGTCCGTGTCGTAATCATCTTTTGATTTTTCTCTATTCTTATCCCCTCCTTTGTTCGACGATGGAAAACCAACCTAATCATCGTCGATTCTTATTTTTAACTCGTACCGGTTGTGGACATCCGCCCAAATCGATGCTTGAAACTCAAGCAAGCTTTCTTTTAACTTCCGGGAGGTGTCTGAACTTCTCGGATTCAGTCTTATGGTGAATACTTCAGCTGCCCATTCATCCGTAACAGTTGGGAGTAGCATTTTTTCCTTCTGGAATCGGGTAACGAACTCTCGAAAATAACTCGGACTCTCCTTGTGCAATCCTGAATATATCAGTCTTCCTGGCTTGTACTTTTCTAGCCCCGGCATGGGCCTTGATGAAAGAGTCCGCGAGCATTTCAAAGGAATCTATGGAATGCTCGGGTAACAGTGAATACCACGTCAAAACTCCCCTCGTGAGAGTTTCTCCAAATGTCATGAACAACACAGATTCAATTTCGTGAGGAGCTAGATCATTTCCTTTTACCGCCGTTGTGTAGGTGGTAATATGTTCCTAAGGGTCTAAAGTTCCATCATACTTTGGCACTTCAGGCATTCTAAACTGCTTCGAGATTAATTCGGTGCAGCATTCGACTTGTACGATAATTGAGTATACTTCTTGGAGTTCGGGCCCTTCAGTACTGGTGGCACGCTCGGGATTTGGTCCATGCGAGAGTTTACTTCCCTCATAAACCGTAAAAGTTCATTCTTGAAAGAATTGTTCTCGTTATTGAGAGCGGATCCGCTCCCCCCCGGCCCCGTCAGAGCCAACTTCCCCCCTGGGAGTGTTGTTGTCGACCCCCTGCATTGTTTGGTTTGCGGCAACACCGGGAGGAATTGGATCTCGTCTGTTTGCATTATTCGAAGCCCCCGACAACGCCTGCTTCAACTCCGTCATAATCTTATCATGTCGCATGAGATGGCCTAGAATGATCGCTTGTTACTCTTGTAAGACGCTTACCGCGTCAACGACATGCTCCTCATCAGCATCATCGAGAGTCGTCTCCCGAACATGTCGAGGATACTGCCTGTCATGCACCGGTGTGGCACTATTCCCCTCATTGTGGGTGTCACTGATTGAGTCCTCGAAGTGAGGCTGATCTCCTCGAACCTCGGGGTTGTGCGTGTTGTTAATAGTGTTATCTGTCATTTCTTGTGTTTTTTTCTAAAACAAAATAATCAAAGCACGTTAGTAAAAATGGCAAGGATCAATTTAAATGCACGGTTGACTAGGCCCCACGGTGGGCGCCAAACTGTTTACCCGTAAACGGTACAGTTGAATCTATACGTGGTTTCTAGACAAGTAAACTAATTTGATCCTAAAAATAATAAAATAAGTAAAGAATTAAGCAATACTTAACCTTAAAATGTAGATGAAACAGCAAGAGATGACAGCTCCAGGAACAAGGTTTCCGGACACGTAATGATGAAATCAAAAAGGGAGAAAGCAAAATTGTATTAAGCTTCGTATAAAATATAGTGTTAGTTTACCAGAAAATTTGTGTCCTTTACAATTATAACTAAGCTCACTATTTATAGCTGTGTCTAGGGAACGAGGTCCTAGGATCGTACCCTCCTTTAATGTCAATTATGAGGGTCATTGATAAAGATATAACGGTGGACATAAATGCCAAATTCCCTGTAACAGGCCGTCGCTCTTAATGCCGCAGAATATTCTTTATTAAATGCTACCGAACACAGAGCATTTAACACGCCTTTATGAACGTTATCCCTTCAGGTGACAAGCGGAATAACTATGTTCAATCTTTGGCCATCCCCGTCTTGGGTTCCACGTGTTCTTCCCTTAGATGACCACATGTCATATCATATTTTAGCCTATACACATTATATATACATACTGTATCGAAAATATTGAGTTTGATTGAACCCTGTAAGTATACTCTCCATCCGCCACTGCTCCCCGCTTGTGGAAATGAATGAATCAGAAGCTGGCTTGGTTTTCTACTTTCAAGGGGCGCGGAGGAGGAAATGAATGAGCCATCCCATACCAATAAGATCAGCAGTAATGTAGTTTAAATATATGGTTACTTTGTGACTTGCTAAAAGTTTCACGAAAGAAAGTCTTACTAAAAGAGGTAAAATGGCAAGAAAAAAAAGTGTTGTATAGCAATACTTCCACATAGAGAGGACAAAATGATCAGATAAAAATACAGAGATTCCATGTCTTTGTTTAAAAGGCCCACAAAGAAAGGACTTGAAAGAACAATCCGATTTGAATGGTTAACCCTTCTTGGTTTAAGAAGAAAGGAATTATATAAGAATAAATTTAACAACAGGGTGATCAGCAAACTTTATCAAGTGGGGAGAACAAGGTTGGTAAAAAAGGATAAAGAAAAACAACCTAACAATCCTGATCAATCTTCCTAGCTAATAAAGTTACACTGAACAATGCCTTTCACTCGCTATTAATTCTACACAAGAAAAAGAATCAGTGCTATAGCAGTGATGACAATCAGAGAGAAATTACCTCTGATATGCTTTATATATATGGTCTTAAGTTTCCATAGTCATACCACTTCATGATGGGGCCAGGTGTACTTGAAATGTGAACTTTTTCAGAAAGTGTCTCTGCGGTATACTGGGGTAGTTGTCTCTCTCCGTCTTTCGACCTAAAAGAGGCAAACCAGAACGGTTGACGCTTGTGTTTGAGATGCCACAGAAGCAATTATATTTTGTTTAATGAAATAGAAGGAATGTTTTGTTAATGACGGTGGAACTCCAAACCATAATCATGGGTGAAGCAATAGTTAGTAGTTGCATTTTGGGGTTAACTAGTCGCTGTCACTACTATATCTTCCATCTGCAAAAGTAAAACATGGATGATCAGTAATTTTTGGAGGGCCAAAGTGTAGCATTTCAGCAGAAAATTAATCGGCTTACTTCCGGAAGGTCTTTTTCCTTCCATGGCTTCTTTCTTCACTTGGCAGCTTGAGCAAAGGAAAGGGCCATCCCATGGACGAACATTTCTTGTATTCAAAGAGCCAGCATGTATTGAAATACCTTCTCCAGGTTTTATCTCTACTTGACAGACGGCACACATGAATAACTTAAACATGTTGCAAACTGGATACTTAGTATCTAACCTGCAGTCATATGATGATAGCAAATATAAACACCAGGGGTACTTGACCACAATATCTAAAAGGGATATCCCATATGACAGTGGATGCATCAGAATTAGCATGACACAAACCTGTCAGAAAGTGATGCAGATCCTTCCTCAAATAGTTCTTCCACAACATCTGGTTCATCATAATCTCTCTCACTATTAGAAGATGACTCGGAAGTTATTTTGCGAAATATAGACTTAAACACTTTCGTCCCTGACTTTTTTGGTGGTGGCTGGGGAGGATTTGGCTTTTCTGGGGGCTGTATATCAACCACAATACAGGTAGTGTCATCTCGAATCCCTTTTGGCTGCACAGCTTCCTGCAAATTGGAGGATAGAGGTAACACTGGATAATTGGAAAACTTAATAAAGTAAATTATATCATAATTAGCCTATTGGATATCAAGTAAGGATATTACCTTAACAATTTGAGAAGCTGCAGCATCCGGAGGCATTCCATGACAACATTCTAAAGCCATTTCTGCAGACAAAGCATCCCAGACACCATCACTTGCTATTACAAGCTTTCCACCTGCTGAAGATAGCTGTTCACGTAATGTTGAACATGTTCAGGACATGTATAATATAAACAAAATATTAGAACTTGAGTAGAATTAGTAGATCAAAAGATTCAGGAACATCTAAAAGCTGACATACTGGAGAAAAGGGAAAATCAAATGAAAGAATGCACAATCTTCTGATGTTTCTTAGGCGCTGAAAACCAAAAAGTGCATTGGTTTCTGTTAAATACTTTACAGTATAATATTAATGAGTTACGTCCAGCAACCCTGGATACGATCAATTCCAGCTCCATCTACCCATACATTGAATTCTTGAAAAGGCATATCATGATTAGAATATATTCGCATGCTATCACTTGCTCTAAAATGCAAGAGGTTCACAAAGATACAAAGAAATTTTACAATCTGGAACTGCTGTACTTCCTCAAACTTGAACATATCATGATTGAATTAGATACCATAATAAGCACTAAGTTTTGACAAAGAAGCATCCAAAGCAAAAGGGTCGCCAAAGTTGCAGTAATGGAAATTATTTCCAGGAAAGATGGAAAGAGAAAATGAATCGTGACAAGACTCCACTCCACCGTGAAGAAAGCAGAGATCTAGGGAAGGCATTTACAAGATTCCAACTTCCCATCAAGAAATACTTTGATATGAAGCACGGCTTCAATCTTTGAATTTTTCAAACGCAGTTTCAATCTTCCCAAACTTGATGTAGATCAATCATAAGTGGGTGTGTATTGGAGTCTTCGCAATTGAATGCTTTAAAGTTTGCAAGCTGAAATATGTGGTTGCAAATACACAAAGGACATATGCACTTGAGCAATGGACCCAAACAGAAATTCAAAGAGGAAGCTAACACATGGTAGACAAACCTTTACTTGCTTTACATAGGGTACAGGAACAATGAACTCGCCAACATCCATATCTCCAATGGATCGAGAGAGGCATAACCCACCAGGCCAACATCTCAAAGGACCAATCTGAAATGAATTTGGATCACTTGGTAAGACAAACTTTCCTCAAGAAAATGAATAAAAGCCCAAAATAGAAAAGTGAAAGAATATAAATGGAAATTATGACATGCCAATAAAAGAAATGACGCATAAGTTTTATGCTGCATGCACTACATTCCCATTAATTACCACACTTCATGATAAATGTATTGAGTGTGCAAAAGAAAGAAACGGGTAACGGGCTAAATAAAAAGATACCTGTGTTCCACTGCCAGTATTAAGCCGACCAACCTCTCCACCACTTGCTGTTATGCGTTCCCTCCTATTCAATTCAACATAAACAATTAAAATGTTATCAAGAGGCAAACCCATATCAATTAGTTAGTTAAAGTCATAAAAAGCATCTCACTCCTCTTCATTGCACTCTAGTCTATGATCAGCTGATAGATAATAAATTCCCCCTTCAGCAGATTCTAATATACATCGAGAATCGCCAACTGAAGCAACTGTTACAACCCATCCTTCAATTATAACGAACGTGACTGTTGTCCCTGATTTCTGTGCTGCAAGATTACACAAGTAATATCAGAATAATATATCAAACTATTACGGGGAAAAAAAACTATTCATTTCTCTTAATTAAATTGTAAAAGAAAAACAAATTGTTTACAAGCAATGGTAAAGAGGTTCACATGATTTTAGTATTATATCTAAAACACGCAGAATAGAATCACTGTAGCTACAAAGTTTCTTGTATCGTTTACATTTTCATGGAGAAACTCTATGATAGGTTTTCACAGCATGCTTACATTAGTTTTCTACTATACAGAAACAATTAATACCTTTTTCTTGGAATTCTTTGTCTGTCTTGACGAATCCTGCAACCAAAGCCCTAGGCAATGCTGCAACCCACTCATCTCTGTTGAGGTCTGAGGGAATAGCACTCAAGACATTCTGCAAGAGATTCTCTTTAGAATATATAGCAGCTGCCGACCCATTGTGCCCATCAAATAACTACAAAAGGAATGAAATTACATGACCGTAATTATATAAAAACAAAAAAGGGAAGTGCGACAACCGATGTTCAACAATTTGCTGAGAAAGAATTTGTGGTCAAATATGCAAAATTTTCAGGTGAAACCATAACAAACAAAATGCTTCATTCACAAGAATTAGTGGATTCCTGGCCAACAATCTTAAAAGGAAAAATAAGGGACTTCTCCCACTTGAGATGACTATTGATTCTACACGGAAAACATGTCAAAGTGAGATCAAGGCAAAAATGTCCAAAGTTGGCACCATGATCATCTTTCTCAACCATATAGGATACTACAGAACTTATCAGATTCAGCAAGATATCTATGATTCGATATGACAAATTCTTATCCAAAGGCAAGGATAAGAAGGACTATAGCATTAGCATACAAAAGATATCATGAGCATATAGAAGACGCAGAGCCAAGAATTTGAATAAGTAGATTCAAAAAAATGTAAGAATGTCACGCGTAAGATTTGAACCTATGTCAAGGGGATTCAACCACTTATATATGTGCATAAAACATTTGTTTTTACCCTTTTTGCACAATATAATTTTCTGACAAAGGGGATTCAATTGAACCCCTTCACTAAAAGTAGCTACGATCCAATATGATAGTTTATTATGCAAAGGAGTCGATAAAGGATACATTTCTTAGAAACATAAGATAGAAACATCAAATCCTACCCCAAAAACAGAAAAGGTAGTAACTCCATCTCCCAAAACCCGCTGGCATTCGGTCTTGAGGAAGGTGAAGTCTTCCCCTTTCTTGCTCTGACTAGCTTGACCGTGACAAATCTCGGGCCTTTCAATCTTCTCATTGGCCAATTCCCTTTTCAGCAATACAGACAATGGGACCGTTTGATGTTCACCCTTGGACAACATTGTTCGGTCCCCTTCCAAATCAGATAGAAAAAATTACCTCCTTATTAATTCCAAAAAACAAAATATAGCTTCCCAAATTTACATTTACTCCTCCATTGTCCGTTAATCCATTTCCTATACAAAACAAACAATAACCACCTAAATCAAATATAATCAAATAAACGATCCAATGAAAAAGAACCACTAAGTACCCAAATTAATCAATCAATCAATCTAACCTCTTATTTTAAATCCTCCTTCAAAACGTCCATTTACCGTTGCCTTTGGCTTTATTTCTTGTATGAGTTGTTTTCTGCAAAAATTAAAAAAAAAAAAAAAAAAAAGGGTAGCGTTTAACTAAAAATTAAATGCTGTGAGAATATGTTGAGCTGTTTATTACCTTATCCTGCGCCATCCCAACTAACTTGCGCTTCTTGGCGCCTTCTCATTTACTTTATCATAAAAAATAATTATAATACTAAAAAGGCGCAAAAATTTATCTTCTCCTTCCTATTTGGTTTATACAAGGTCATAGAAAAAGTATAAAAGTAAACATGTTTTTTTACATAAACTTAAGAAATTAAAAAAAATCAAATAATATAATTTCTATATTTGCAAATCATATAAAAAGGTCAAACTTTGGATAGATTGAAATATCTTAGAGTGTCTAAAGATCATAGTTAAAGAGAAACGTTTGGTTGTTAAAATAATAGTTGTGTCATCTTTAATTGGAAAGGTTGATTTTAGTTGGCCATTTTGCTACTTTTTCTCACATTCCTTGATACTAAATGATTCGGCAAAATATTTAAAAATTAGATACATAATTTATGAAATTGATTGACACCATTCAATTTCTAGAAATAACAAAAACAACGGAAATGACGATGACAAAAAAATAATATAATGGTTATCTATATGGAGATTAATAAAATAATGAAACATTCAAAAGTACAAAGGTAAAATAAGAGATAGCCTTCCCCAATTTACCTTAACTTTATTGGACAGAAGAGAATTTCGGAAGGATTGCTGGTTTTCTAGGAAAACGGTTATGTATGGATAAACGAACGGCAAATTGTGAAAGGGTGTCATATGCTAGAGCTCTTATTGAAATGGACATCACACAACCTCATCCCCAAACACTGCCTATTGAGAAAGCTGGTGGGACTATTTGGGAGCAGGTGATTGAGTATGAATGCGAACCAAAGTTATGCTTAGATTGTTACCAATTTGGGCATTTCACTGGGGATACAAACAAAGTCATAACTCTGAGCCCAGCAAGCAACATGTGCAGCAGAACAAGAGTAAGAAAAAGGAGAAGCTTGAACCTGAAGTGAGAGAGCAACCAACAACTCCTCCACCTTAAGAGACACTATTGCAGGAGCAGATAGCACCAGTTCAAAAGGAGACTGCTGATAGAGGAAAGAAGGTGGAGACTGCTCAGAAGAGTAAGAACCAACAGAAAATATTGGATGAGGTTCAATATGCAATCTGCAATAAGAAATGCTTTTGCTCCCTGAGAATTCAGGAAGACAAGCAGAATACAACAGAGGTGCACGAGGCTTCTCAAAGTTATGGGAAGACCAGAGGTGATATTTGTTTACCCTTAAAATTGGATAACAATTAGATTTGTTCGTAATACTAAGGATTCGTAAACCAAATTGGTATTGAATAATAATGCGATGAAAATAACTATAATATAAGGAAAAAGTGATGAAACCGTAGATTATGATGAGCAATATAAGAGAATATAAATCCTTTGTAGAGGAGACAATAGTTGTATTAAGTAGCTGAAGAGGAAGAGTTTTCTTTTCTTGATGAAAATCAGATGGTTCCTAGTATGAACGAAATATGCTTCTTATAGGCTAAAATTAGACTCCTAAACAAGGTAAATAACTGATTACAAGGTAAATCCCCTAAAATCCGGGATAGGATCTCCCCAAATCGTGCTGTAACGGCTAAGACGGTTGAGATAATTACACCTGGCAAAATATTCGGTAACTGGCGAGAATGCGGTTCGAAGCCGGTCTTCGATCCCTTGGTATCGGTCGGTTACGTCGATTCTTACCCCCGGTCGCTCCGGCTATCGAGCTCGACCTCTCATTTTCGGATCGAATTAATTCGGCCTTGTACTGCTTCCGTTACGACTTCCTTTAGTTGGGTCTGGCCCGTTTGCACTTGATTATACCCGACCCGAATTCATGAAAAAGCATTTTACCCAATACAATATTGTTTACCCTTAAAACCGGATAACAATTAAATTTGTTCGTAGTGCTAAGGATCCGCGAATCAATTTGATACTAAGTAAAAGTGTAACGTAAATGATTAGAATATTGTAAGAGAAAAAGAATAGCCAAACTGCAAATCACACGATTGATGATGAATCGTATGAAATAGGGAAATATCTTGATCAACAGTGGATGTAATATTGAATTTCCGACGAACAGTAGGTACAATAACGTATAGCAGTAGAAATATATTGCCTTTTTTCTCAGAATCTGTTGTGTCTTACAATGGAGGGTCTAAGCCCTTCTTATAGGTAAATGTAAGAGTCCTAAATAAAGTAGGAAACTGATTACAAGGAAAATTCCATTAATTACGGGATTGAATATCCTAAGATGATGGCATAATGGCTATAACGGTTGAGATAATCACTCCTGGCGAAATATCCGGGATTGGCGAGATACACGGTTCAGGACCGATCTCCTTTCACGAAGCGTTCCCTGGCCAACCATATCGATTGTCTTATTTCGGTTGTTCCATCCTGCGCGTCCGACTTGCTGATTCCGGACCGGGGTGGCCCGGCCTCGTATTATGCCCGGACCCGACTTTACTTGGTTGTATCCGACCCAATACAGATAGTCCCCTCGTTTATTGGAGAGTAAGGACAGACAACGATATGAGTTATCATTCCTCGGGCTCATTAGTTAGGCGTTCGACATTACCACTAAACGTGTCGTGGAAACACAGCTGTCAAAACCGCTTATCCCCAAAAAGATCCTATATATGACGGTAGCATAATGACGCGCACAACCATCGATGCAGGAAATCATTACTTGCTTTTTACAGAACCTTGTACCTTTTTCATTGCATTAAATGCGTGCATTTAATGCTGCTTACCTCGTGCTTTGTGCCGCCGTTTTTTGGGAAGGTATAAATACTTCCTCCCCCTTTGGATTAACTTATTTTTCCTCACGCAATTAATTGTTTCGTCTTCCTTAGTTCTTTATTATCAAAAAACCTTTAATCTTCTTCATCAAAAAACCTCTCATCTCTTTTGCTGCTTGCTACTTCAATGGCAAAAACCTCCAAATCAGTCCCTACAAGACAAACTTCTTCTGCTCAGTTTGTTGAAGAGGCTGAGCCCATCCGTACTGAAGAGCCTTCCATGGAGCCTCCATTGAAGGCCTTTATCCCAGTGGGATGCCATATAGGCTTCGACTTCAAAGTCGAGAAATGTTCCCTGGTGCCCGGCCGTGGTGAACCGGTTTCTGAGTATGTCAGTTTGATCACCCCAAAACATCTAGAAAGGGTGAAGGCCGAATGCCATTGGACCGACAAGGAGATAGTGATCCCTTCCCAAGACGAAGCTATTACCACATACGTGGAGGGATACCTTAGTGTGTATACTTATCCGTTCACATTAGGGCCTATAGATCCTCTAATCATCGAGTTTTGTAGGAGATACCAGGTTACCTTGGCTCAAGTACACCCTTTAGTGTGGCGGATAGTCTATCTTCTTCGTTTTTTCATAGATAAGGTCGAGGGGGGACATCCTTTTACCCTCGACCATTTGCTCAGGTTATACAGTCCCCGAATGTTCCGAGGGGGGCTGATTAAGCTGGCTCGCCGGGCCAGTAAGGCCCCGTTCTCGAGCATCGACGAGGACAGGGATCGGGGCTGGATGAGCTGATTTGTTCGAATTAAAACTTCTGACCTGATCCCTGCCGAAGATATGCCGTTTCCCGAAAAATGGAACATGAAACGTAAGTGTTTTCCTATCTGACTTCTTCTAATACTGTTTTTCAGCCCATAACTATTGTGTTATCATGTGTAGCCGTTTCCCAAGCACCGGCCGCGATCGACAACCTGATGGACTGGATCCAGAAAATCGTGGCCCAGAGGTCGTATTCCGAGCGGGCTTGGAGAGAGATATCGAAAGGTCTCTGGGAGGCTAAGAACCATGGTAAGCTTCATCTACATTCATCTTTCTCAGATCGATCGGTGTCAGCACTTAATACTTTGGAATTCATATTTTGTAGGCCTCTCGAAGGACACCGAATTGAGGCCGGCAGTTACCAGTGGGACAGTTCCTTGTCCCCTTCCCGCGTCGGAGAAGGAAAAAGGAAAGAAAAGAACAAGGGCTCCTGACCATGCTGAGCCCGAAAAGAAGAAAAGGCAAAAAAAGGCGGCTCGTAAAATCACAGCCCCCGACGCTGCTGTTGAACTGAGTGAGGACTCCGATGGGGCGAAGAGTCCTGAACATGCTAAAACCCCTCGGGAAGTCCCCGAGCCTGTTGCGGAGGAAACCGGTGCCTCCCCAGGAGCCCGTATTGAAAAGGGAGCAAGGGCCGAAGGTCGGGCCAATATACAAGAGGCGGCCCGAAGATCTTCGGATATTCCCGAGATGTCGCATTCTCCTTCCTTCTCGGAGACAATCCGAGATGCTGGGACCTACACGCCGGGCAAGATACCGGCCACAGCAGGGGTCTTCGAGGAATTCTTCGACGGGGTGCCATCTGCTGATACTTATGGCCTTGAAATCCCCAGAACGAGTCCCCCAGCCGAAACAAGTGGAACGTCGGTTGGTATTAAGTTAGTGGATAAGTTTCCTGCGCCGAGCTCGAACCCAGAGAGGAGTCGGGTGATAACCCTTGCTATCCCTGAGGATGCTCGAGCGCTAGGCCCCCCGGTAGGTATAGCAAGCTACCTTCACGGCTTGGCCACTGAAGATGATCGAACTGCTATGAATACCGTGGACTGGGCTTGCTTGCTCAACGAATCTCAACAAGCATTGAACAAAGTAAGTTCTTCTATCCTCCTTAGATTATATTCACTATTTTGGTTCATGTTCCTATGCTGAAAGCCCTTTGTTCGAATTTCCCACAGTCTTCGGTGCTTAATCACGAAGTGTTCCTTCGTATCAAAGAAGGAATGGCACAAGAGTGGGAAAGGCGTCAGCGGCTTGAAAATGAACTGGCGCACCTTCGAGTCGAGCGTGCCTCTTATGTCGACCGATTGAAGCAAATGGACAGCCGATTGGACCAGCTTCAATCGGAGCTGAGTGGGGAGTCAAAACCGAGCTTCTTACTGCAGAGACAACGTCTCTCCAAGGACGAGTTTCGGCCGCTCATGAAACAATCGAAGCCTTGACCAAGGACAATGAATACCATCGGCTTCTAGCTGAATCAACCAACCAAGAACGGGCGGCCCTGGCCAATCGACTTCAGGAAGCCAAGTTAGAAATTGCTGCTACCGAGGCCAAAGCTGACAACTTGATAGCCCAGTATAAAGCTGATGCCGAAGTAGCACGCGAGCAATCAAAGGCGGCGACTGAGTGTACTCAATGCCAAACTCGCCTGTCCATTCTCGAGGAGCTTCAGGCTCGTGGCTTCGACATATCTTCCGATGTCGCTGAGCATCAAAAATCAAGGAAAAAATGAGAAGGAAAACATTTCCTGAAGAATACGAAGATGGCTCAGACTGACATTGTTGTTTTCTTTATAGCCTTACTGACGTAGCTATCCCATTTTGTGTAATAATCTTCATTTAATATATCCCAAGTTTGTTTTTGATTTTCATGTGTCAAAATGTCCTGCCTTAGCTAGGATCATAAATTGTGACCGACTGATTAGCGACTAGCCCGGCTTTAGCCTCGTAATAAGTTCTCAACACATTGGATACCGGTTAGGCCTTAGCCTTGTTCAAAGTGATAATTAACTCGGCCTTGGCCTGGCTTAACAAGGTGTCACTTGTTCCATCTTCAACCCTTTAGCTTATAGGGGTCGGGTTCATGCCTTAGCAAAATTTTGGACCCTTATCAAATAAGTTTTAACTTAGCCCTTTTCTTTCGAGCTTCGATCGAATAAGAATTTTTAATTTGATCTGGCCTTGGCCGTAAGTCGGGATCGCCAAGATCGATCTTGATCCCGTTCATGCTTTATCGGCTTCAATCAGGCCTTAGTCCGGTGTGCCGGTTTTGGGGTTTGCCTTGTCAGGTCTTATCCCTTCAAACTTCGATCGAGTAAGAATTAATTTGTACCGGCCTTGGCCGTAAATCGGGATTGCCGAGATCGGGTTAACTCCCTATGCGCTTTACTAACTTTAATAAGGCCTTAGCCTGGTTTATCGGTTTAGGGGTTTGCCTTGTTAGGTCTTATTCCCCTCGATATCGATGCACATTTTTCTCTAGTATCGATTATTGTCAGCGCGGAGATAATAAGAAATGCCCTTAGGCTTGATAACACAATGTAGGCATCAAACAACTTTATTAATATTTGTATAGTTGTACATCTTCAATGGTCGGAGGCGAACTAGATCGTTCTATTGGGGCATGGCTCTTCTGGCCGTTTGACCCTTACATCAATTCCTAATGATCTTCATTTCGGCCTCTCGAACTTGGACTATTCAAGCAACTGTAGCTAGAGTTTAATACAGTTGATCTATGGTAGCACGACATATGGCAGCCTCGTTAAAAACCTTGCCGAAAAACCCTGATTGGGACAAAACCGGTCAAAGGGAAAAAGAGTGCAGCGCGTGCTTTCAGCCTAAATGTTTTGGTGTTTGTCTGACGTCGAACTGTCCTGCATATGTTAGTATCGATAAACGAAGTAAAAAGAAAGTAGAAAAGGCAGAGTAAAATACCTTAGCAGTAGTATCTCTTCAAGTGGCTTACGTTCCAGTTGTTTGGCAACTGTTTACCATCCACAGTCCCTAACTTGTAGGAACCCTTCCCGGTGGCCTTCAGTATGGTGTAGGGACCTTCCCAGTTTGGTCCCAATTTCCCTTCGTTAGGGTCTCGAGTATTGGGAGTGATTCTCCTGAGCACCAAGTCCCCAGTGTTGAAGTGTCGAAGTCGAGCTCTCCGATTATAGTATCTCTCAATTCTCTGCTTTTCCGCTGCCATTCGAACTAAAGCATCCTCCCTTCTTTCATCCAACAGCTCTAGGCTAACATTCATAGCCTCTTGGTTGGATTCCTCGGTTGCATGCTGAAATCTTATGCTCGGTTCGCCTACCTCGACCGGTATCAAAGCCTCGGCGCCGTACACTAAAGAGAATGGAGTGGCTCCGGTACTGGTTTTTTCAGTTGTCCGATATGCCCACAAGATTTCGGGCAACATTTCTCTCCATCTTCCTTTGGCGTCGCTTAACCTTTTCTTCAAATTTTGAAGAATAGTTTTGTTGGTTGATTCCGCCTGGCCGTTGCCACTTGGATGGTAGGGAGTCGACAATATTCTTTTGATTTTATTGTCTTCGAAGAATTTGGTTATCTTGCTGCCGACGAACTGTTTTTCATTCTCGCACACGATCTCGAAAGGCATCCCAAATCGGCAGATGATGTGATCCCATATGAAGTCGATCACCTCTTTTTCTCTAACTTTCTCGTAAGCCTGTGCTTCCACCCACTTAGAA
>MCJB01050196.1:35790-74175 GCA_002018475.1 Nicotiana obtusifolia
AAAATAGTCAGTTGTAAAAAGGATTAACTGAGCCTTACCTGGTGCTCGAGGGAGTGGCCCTACTATATCCATCCCCCACTTCAAAAATGGCCACGGTGATATAACAGAATGCAGAGTTTCAGCGGGCTGGTGGATGACCGGTGCATGTCTTTGACACCTATAGCATTTGCGTACGAACTCCTTTGTGTCTTTTTCCATGTCGACCCAGTAATAGCCGGCTCGGATTACCTTCCGCACTAGTGAATCTGAGCCCGAATGATTGCCACAAGCCCCTTCGTGTATCTCTTTCAGGATGTATTCTGTATCCCCGGGGTCGAGACATATAGTTAAGGGTCCTCCAAAAGTTCTCCTGTAAAGGGTTCCATCGCTGGCCAAGCAAAATCGGTCTGCCTTTGTGTGAAAGCTCTCAACTCTTTAGGGTCGTGTGGAACCTTGCCCGAGCTGAGGTATTCTATGTACTTGTTCCTCCAATCCCACGTCAAGCTTGTCGAGTTGACCTCGTCGTGGCCTTCTTCTACCGCCGATCTCATCAACTGTACGACTTTTTCGGAGTCGATCTCTTCATCATCGACCGTCGATCCTAGGTTCGCGAGAGCGTCGGCTTCGCTATTTTGTTCCCGGGGAATGTGCTGCAGGCTCCATTCCTTGAATCTATGCAAAATGACTTGAAGTTTGTCTACATACCTTTGCATACGGCTTTCTCTGATTTCGAACGTCCTGTTCACTTGGTTGACCACAAGGAGAGAGTCGCATTTGGCATCGATTATCTCCGCCCCAAGGTTCTTGGCCAGTTCGAGACCTGCAATCATAGCCTCATACTCGGCTTTATTGTTAGTCAATTTTACGGTCTTGATGGATTGCCTGATCGTATTTCCAGTTGGAGGTTTTAGAACGATACCTAAGCCCGATCCTTTCGAATTTGAGGCCCCGTCTGTGAACAGAGTTCACACTCCCGAAGGAGTCCCCGATTTAGTCATGAGTTCCTTCTCGACTTGGGGAATGAGCGACGGTGTGAAGTCGATGATAAAATCGGCCAGTACTTGCGATTTTATCGAGGTTCGAGGTCGATACTGGATATCGTACTCGCTGATCTCGATGGCCCATTTGGCCAGTCGGCCCGGTAGCTCGGGCTTATGCATGACATTCCTAAGTGGGTAAGTTGTCACTACGCATATCGGATGACTCTGGAAATATGGTTTTAATTTCCTAGAAGCACTTAACAAGGCTAGACCTAGCTTCTCTAAGTGCGGGTACCTAGTTTCAGCTTCCCCTAATGTTCTACTAACATAATATATGGGGAACTGGGTACCCTGTTCTTCTCGAACCAAGACTCCGCTCACCGCTATCTCCGATACAGCGAGATAAAGGTATAATTGCTCGCCCATTTTTGGCGTATGTAATAGGGGTGGGCTAGAAAGATACCTCTTAAGTTCTTCTAAAGCGTGTTGGCATTCCGGTCCCCATGAAAGTTCATTCTTCTTCTTTAGTAGATTGAAGAACTGGTGGCTTCTGTCTGACGACCGGGATATGAAACGGCCTAATGCTGCAATCTGGCCTGTGAGTTTCTGTACGGCCTTGACGCTGTCGACGACCTTTATATCTTCGATAGCTTTGATCTTGTCCGGGTTGATCTCTATTCCCTTGTTTGAGACCATGAACCCGAGAAATTTCCCGGAGCCTACTCCGAACGCGCATTTTTTCGGATTCAGCTTCATATTGTATTTCTTCAAAATGTCGAACGTTTCCTGCAAATGACTAAGATGGTCCTTTGCTCGCAGGGACTTAACTAGCATATCATCAATATAAACCTCCATGGTTTTACCTAGTTGTTTTTCGAACATCTTATTTACCAGGCGCTGATATGTAGCCCCCGCATTCTTAAGCCCGAATGGCATCACATTATAGCAGTAAGTGCCATATTTAGTGATGAAGGACGTTTTTTCTTGATCGTCCTTATCCATTTGTATCTGGTTATATCCAGAATAGGCGTCGAGAAAACTTAGAGTCTCGTGGCCAGCAGTAGCATCGATCATACGATCGATGTTGGGCAGTGGGAAAGAATCCTTAGGGCACGCTCTATTTAAGTCCTTATAATCTATGCACATTCTAAGCTTGTTTCCCTTTTTTGGCACTACAACTATGTTAGCTAAGCATTCGGGGTATTTTACCTCTCGAATGGACCCTATATTCAAAAGTTTAGTTACCTCTTCCTGAATGAAGACCTGCTTGACTTCGGATTGAGGCCTCCTTTGTTGTTTGACCGGTCGTAATTTTGGGTCCACACTAAGCTTATGTGTCGCAATCTCCGGTGGTATGCCAGTCATATCCAAATGGGACCAAGCAAAAGAACTTTCGTTAGCAGAAAGAAAAGAAAGTAGTTTGGTCCTGAGCTTGGAGTTCAAACCCGAGCCCAGGTATACCTTCCGGTCGGGTGCGTCATAGCGGATCGGGATTTGCTCCAATTCCTCGATCGTCGATTTAGTTGCGTCGGCCTCATCCGGGACAACAAAGGATCGAGGTACCCCGAAGCTGTCTTCATCGGGCTGATCTTGCTCGCCCTCATCTGTCGAAGGCGACCTTTGTGATTGCTATTTGGCCTTCTGTTGGGGATTGATGGATTTCGATGTTGTTTCTTCTATCGTGAACATCTTCCTCGCCGCATGCTGTTCCCCATAAACGGTGATGATTCCTTCTGCCGATGGGAATTTCAACATCTGGTGCAAGGTTGATGGTACTGCCCTAATTTCATGTATCCAGGGCCTTCCGAGTAGGGCGTTATACCTCATATCACCCTTGATTACACAGAATCTTGTTGCCCTGGTGGTACCGGCGACGTTCACCATCAATGTTATCTCCCCCTTCGTTGTTTCCGATGCCATATTAAAGCCGTTGAGTATCTGGACCTCAGAAATGATTTGATTCGATAGTCCCAGCTGTTCGACGACCCAGGACCGGACTATGTTGGCTGAACTTCCAGGGTTGATTAATACGCGTTTTACTCCGGTGTCGTGTATCAACATCGATATTACCAGTGCGTCGTTATGGGGTTGTGCAAGGCCCTCGATTTCCCTATCGCTGAAGCATAGAGTCCCTTCAGGTGCATAGTCTCGAGTTCGTTTCTCTCGAGTGATGGAAATTTTTGTACGCTTCAATACCGGTACTTGGGGTGCGTCTGTTCCCCCAATTATCATGTTGATAGTATGTTTCGGCTCCATTTGATCTGCCGGCCTGTCCCTGTTCTCATAATGAACCCTTTCCCGGTCGCTAAGAAATTCTCGAAGATGCCCGTTTTCAAGCAACCGGGCAACTTCCTCTCTCAATTGTCTGCAATCTTCAGTTCTATGGCCGTGAGTGCCATGATATTTACATACGAGGTTAGGATCCCTCTTGGCGGGGTCTGTTTGCAATGGTCTTGGCCATCTGGTGTCTTTGATGCGGCCAATCGCTGAAACCAGGGTTGCTGAGTCGACATTAAAGTTATACTCGGCCAGCCGGGGCGCCTCCTGTCGATCATTAGTTTTCTCGAAGTTGCCCTTTGGCAACGGCCTTCTGTTTCTTTGGTTCCCTTCGTACCTGTTTTCCTATCTCGGGACCTTGAGTCCCCTCGATATAAGCCGTCGATCTTTCGGGTACGGTCGATGCCTGTCACGGTTCGTCCTTGGTTCACGGAAATTGTCTCTTTGAGGTCGATCAAAAGTCTTAGCTGTATAAGAGGAACCTGATGTGACTCCGACCTGATCATCCTCTATCCTGATTTTTGACTGATACCGGTTGTGGATATCCGCCCAGGGATGGCCGGGTATTCGATTAAACTCTGCTTGAGTTGCCTCGATGCTGCAGAGCTGCCGGTATTCAGCCCTTGGGTGAAAGCTTGCACTGCCCAATCGTCTGTCACCGGGGGTAGATCCATCCGCTCCATTTGGAATTGGGATACGAACTCCCTTAACGTTTCACTGTTATGTTGTCTGACTTTGAATAAGTCGGACTTCCTTGTCTCAACCTTAATGGCCCCTGTATGGGCTTTGACGAAGGTATCGGCAAGCATGGCAAAAGAATCGATGGAGTTCAGGGGCAGATTATGATACCAAGTATTGCGCCTTTTGACAAGGTCTCTCCGAATTTCTTCAGGAGAACAGATTCAATCTCGTCGTCTTCGAGATCATTTCCCTTTATTGCACAAGTGTAAGCTATCACATGCTCATTTGAATCCGAAGTTCCGTTGTATTTAGGAATTTCGGGCATGCGGAATTTCTTTGGAATCGGCTTTGGAGCGGCACTAGCCGGGAAAGGCTTTTGCACGAATTTTTTGGCACCTAAGCCTTTCAACACTGGAGGTGCCCCCGGTATCTGGTCCACCCTCGAATTGTATGTTTCAACTTTTTTGTCGTTGGCTTCGATTCTTTTTTCTCCTGTCTCTACCTGCTTAGTCAACTCCTCTAGCATTTTAACAATCTCGGAGTTGACTCCCGAACTGCTCTCATTTGGCTGCGCGACAACCGGTTCGTTTTGCTCGGTTGCTGCCTGAAGGGGAGCGTTTTCTGCTCTGTTCGGGTTCTGGGTGCGACTTTGCAGTTGGGCTATAGCCGCTTGTTGAGCTTGTAGCGTGTCAAATATTACCCTGAGACTGATTTCGCTCTCTCCGCTTTGTTGAATTCCCGATCGGTTCTCCCCCCGGATGCTATGCGTTGAGCCGGATTCCTGGTCGGCTTCGATCGCCACTTGAGAATTGACGTCGACTGGGACTTCATGTCCGAGAAAATTGTTGTTTTCCATTTGGTTGTTGATCTCGTTGTTGCTGGGGAGTGATTGTCCCATGATTAATCTGTATCCTGAAAAACAGAGAATTCTGCAAAGAGCAAGTGTAAAATTATGTTTGCAAGAGAAAACGTATCAAAAGTTCACTAATATCCTTAGCCCTACGGTGGGCGCCAAACTGTTTACCCTTAAAACCAGATAACAATTAAATTTGTTCGTAGTGCTAAGGATCCGCGAATCAATTTGATACTAAGTAAAAGTGTAACGTAAATGATTAGAATATTGTAAGAGAAAAAGAATAGCCAAACCGCAAATCACACGATTGATGATGAATCGTATGAAATAGGGAAATATCTCGATCAACAGTGGATGTAATATTGAATTTCCGATGAACAGTAGGTACAATAACGTATAGCAGTAGAAATATATTGCCTTTTTTCTCAGAATGTGTTGTGTCTTACAATGGAGGGTCTAAGCCCTTCTTATAGGTAAATGTAAGAGTCCTAAATAAAGTAGGAAACTGATTACAAGGCAAATCCCATTAATTACGGGATTGAATATCCTAAGATGATGGCATAATGGCTATAACGGTTGAGATAATCACTCCTGGCGAAATATCCGGGATTGGCGAGATACACGGTTCAGGACCGATCTCCTTTCACGAAGCGTTCCCTGGCCAACCATATCGATTGTCTTATTTCGGTTGTTCCATCCTACGCGTCCGACTTGCTGATTCCGGACCGGGGTGGCCCGGCCTCGTATTATGCCCGGACCCGACTTTACTTGGTTGTATCCGACCTAATACAGATATAAATAAGGTTATAAAGGACATTACCTTCAAAGATATCTTCACCCATGATCATTTGTTCTTGAAATATTAGAAGGCTAAATAAGTCCTTTAAGCAGAAGGAATTAAAATTCTTTATGAAAAAAATAAAGCAGATATTATTGGATGTTTGGAGACTAGAGTTAAACTACCATAAGCTGATATGATCAAAAGAAGACTAGGAGTAGAATGGTATTTATCTTCTCAAACTATGCCAAATGAGAGGATTTGGATAAGATGGAGAAATCCTAATGTCAATTTCTCAGTAATGTTGGAGTTATCTCAGTTAATTCATTGCAAGATTAGTGACAAGAATTCCTCATTTTCTGCGAGCAAGGTGCAAAAGTATAGTATGAGTACAATCGATCACATGTACTCAGCAAATATCACTATTATTACCTCGGCAAGGTAATAGTGACAAGAAATATAAATGATACTCGCGAATATCTATACAATTCATAAATTTAACAAGTGCAGAATAATAATACAATCAACTCATGAGTCAAAGATAAAATCATCTTGGTGCACACAATAACTTAATGTGCTCTACTCAGTCAAGAATCCAGCATATAAAGAAGATATGCAAATAAATCAGGTAATCAACCAAAGAAATTGCAAGTAAAAATGAAATGCAATAATCAAATCATACAATTTGTTACAACATGCAACCCGATCCAAATAGAAATCATATTATGGCTCTAAGTCCCATATCTAAATTTCAGTAACTAAACCAAACCACTGATCAGCTTTCCCAAAGCCCACATTAACTAGAAACTCGTTGATTTCTCACAATCCGTGTGTACACCATCAAGAAGACACATGAGAGGGTGACCCTAGGGGGATAGATCCATGTCCACATGCTGCGCGGACAGCTCACGTGCTCTCATAATCCGTCCAGCGTGGCCACAAGCTCAATATCACAATCCGCGCGGCGTGATCATAGGCTCAATATTACAATCCGCCCAGCGTGGTCACAAGTTCAATATCACAATTCGCATAGCGTGGTCACAAGCTCAATATCGCAATCCGCCCAGCATGATCACAAGTTACTAGTCCAATTCATATCACATAGAAAGCAAATATACAAGAATACATGTACATGATCAATGAACATCAAATTTTCATACTCCTGGACAGGTATAAGTGACATGTTGTGGTGTAGGCATGTGCAAAATGTGCTATCACATCTCAATTAGACAATTACATCACGAAAGTAGCAATTTGTCAGGTTCATTCAGGAGATTAACCTCTATGTAACCTCAAACACAGTACAAATGGCTCACAAAGGGGTACAATAGGAGGAACATCACAACATGAAGCTTAGCAATCAACTCAAGGCATATCATAGCCTAAACACTACCCCGAGCATGAATAAATACCCCAGAGCATGCACATGAGCTCAATCTCACATATGTGTGCCACTCATAGCATGTAGCTATCACAAATAACTCAGGCAACTAGTGCCTCAACCAAGTTTAGGTAAGATACTTACCTCAAGCAAGAAAATCAATACTCTAGAAGTGCCATCACACATGAATCGGCCTCTGAATGGCTCAAAACTAGCCAAAAGAAACTCAAAATATCAAATAATGCTATGGGAAACAAACTCAAACGATAAAGGTCGAATATTCAATCAGGTACTCAAAGTCAACCAAAACATCAACCCGAGCCCGCACCTCGAAGCTCGACAAAACTTACAAGTTCTGATAACTCATTCGAATACGATTCCAACCATACTAGTTTCATCCAAATCTGACTCCGAATCGATGTCCAAAATCCAATTATTCACTTTAGAAACGTTTTGACAAAAAACCCTAATTTCTCTTTTAGATTCATCAATCAAATGCCAAAATCAAAGATAGAATTATGTAAACATAATTCAAATCTGGGTCAAAAGTACTTACCCCAATATAAATGGTGAAAATCTCTTCCAAAATTACCCTAATTTGAGTTCCAAACCTTATGAGAAAAAGTAACTAAATTTCGAAACAAGTAAAAAGAAAAATACAGCAGGTGTCCCAGCTCGAATCAGATTCTAGATGATCCCAAAACTCACATTTGATAAGCCCAACATGTTCCTTGCGAGATTACACCCAAGATAGTCTTTTTTTTAGCAAATATACCACTAGGTTGGATGCTTAGTGGCTAATATATATATAATAAACCAAAACAGGAATCAAATGTTTACAATTTGTCCAAAACCAAAACTAAAAGCTGTAAAGCTAAAGCTAAAGCTTAGAAGGCTGCAAAAGCTAATTATTACAATAGATATCGTAGTCAACTCCCAACATATGGTGGTGTGTGTATCCACAAGCCAAGGGAAAAACAAAGTAGCATATCTAACGCTCTCACTAGGCGTCAAGTTTTTCATTCCAAAGGTGTAAAGCTAAAGCTAAAGCTTAGAAGCCTGTGAGATCCCCAACTGTTTGGAATAGTGCATCGGCTGCCTTAGAGTGCATATAATATGATCTCTTTGCCTTATTGATCAACTGCCCTGAAATCTTCTCATAGTCATTCAACACTACCATGATCTTCTTCAAAGATTCTGTATAGGCTGATGCAACTATGATGGTATCATCAGCATATGCAAGATGATTCAAGGGGTCAGTCCACTTTGGCATCCCAAAACCTACATATGATTTGTCATTTAAAAACTTGTTCAATGACCTAGATAGAACCTCAGCTGATAGTATGAACAAGGCAGGAGACAATGGATCTCCTTGCTTCACACCTCTAGAAGATTTGAAGAACCTTGAAGACTGGCCATTAACCAATACAAAATACCAATTATTGGACAGTAAACTCCATATCATGCTGATGAAGTGTTCAACAAACCCCATTTTCCTCAATACATGTAACGAAAACTTCCAGGAAACCCTATCATATGCCTTAGTCATATCAAGTTTTATGACTACATTAGCAGGCTTGTCCCTCAATCTAATTATCAGTAACAATTTCTTGAGTTAGTAGGATATTTTCAAAGATTCTCCTACCTTTCACAAATCCGGATTGGTTCTTTGCTATTAATGAAGGCAGAAAACTCTCTAGTCTATCATGCAGCACTCTTGATATTTCTTTGTTAATGAAATTGCTCAAGCTTATAGGCCTCAAATCTGAGAAAGTTTGAACCAGAGGCTTCTTTGGCAGAAGCACTATGTTAGTGTGAGTAATAGATTTAGGCAATACAACTCCCCCATAGAAGTGTTGCACCATATCATGAATGTCCTTGCCAATGATCTCCCAGCATTCTTGATAAAAGATACCAGCTAATCCATCCGGACCACTAGTACTTTCTCCACTAAGTTCAAACACAACTTGTTTCACTTCTTCCATAGTAGGATACGCACAAGTTCAAGATTCTGCTCCCCTGTCACCATGGAAGGAACATTAGCTAGCAAAGAGAAATCTACAGGATCTTCCTTTTGTGTGAACTGCTTCTCATAGAACTCCACAGTAGCCTTAGCCAAAGCCTTTCGATCTTCAACCCATGCTCCATTACTGTCTTGAATCCTCTTCAGCTGCGGTTTTTCCTCTTGATATTTACATGATTGTGAAAAAATCTAAATGTTCCTGTCTCCTTCAGTGAACCATGTAATACCAGCCTTCTGCTTCTAATATTGCTCTTCAATACTTAGGTAACTCTTCAATTTAGCTTGAGCTTTTTGTAAAAAAATTTTATTCTCCGTAGTTGGCTCTTCTTCAAATAGCATCTCCTTCACCCGTACAGTATCTTCCACGATTGCAAGTTGCTTCAAAATATCTCCATACGTATTCTTGCTCCATTTAGACAATGCAGCCTTCACCCTCAGCATCTTTTATTTGAACATAAGGAAAGGATCACCAAGGAAGTCAGCAAACCAATTCTGCCTCACAACCTCTTTAAAGTTCTCATGCTTAGCCAAGAAGTTTAAGAACGTAAAAGGCTTAATATAGTTAGATCATTGTTCACCATAACTCATCAACAAGGGAGCATGATCTGAGCTAGTTATGATTAGGTGTTCAACTTCAATAGTTGGAAACAAATTTTGGAAAGGCAAATTCATAAGGATTCTATCCAACCTCTTGAAAATACATTCTGCATTTGGTCTTTTATTCCACCAAGTGAAGGAACTACCCGTGTAGCCTAGATCAAATAGCCTACTTGAATTCACACAAAATACAAAGTCTTCATACTCAGGAGGATGGACTGGAAGCCCACCTATCTTCTCATCCTCATGAAGCAACACATCAAAATCTCCACCTACCATCCAATGAAGAACATTTGACATATACAAACGTACACATAATGTGTTGGCCAATGTCCTGGTGATACAGTTTGATAGTAACCTGCTGATGAGTGCCTATGACTATTTCCCATACTACTGCAACATCAAAAAACAACCAAATCTTCCCATTTATCTTAGCAAACGCAGCCTCCATATTGAGTCTTCTTCTATATCTTTGAATGTGTGTAGAATTTTGAAATGGCTGCATCAAAGCAACCACAAAGAATCCAAATTCCCTTTGCATATTGATCATCCTTTGGAAGGCCTGTTGAGTCTTCCCAGATCTTATGTTCCATATCAAAGCTTTGATCATCATTGGGTCTGTGATACTGCCCTTTTGGGAAAAATTCTTTTAGGTTATTGTACTCCTTTATGATGTCCTTTCTTCTTTCCTTTCTTGCAGCTCTTGTCTCCAACTCTAGGAGAAAGATCTACCTCCCTCGCTACTGCCTTAAAGTTGCTAGCAGCAGACTCATCTTCACCTTCATCCTCAAACTGCCCTTGCCCTAACACTGTATTCTAAATATCCATGGGTACCACATTGTGTGTGATGATGTCGTGTAGAATCTGATTAGGTGACATTGATGGCACATTGATCTGAATCTGCATTGGTTGCTCAGCACCCGAGGCACAAGCTACTGGAATTGCCTCAATAGCACTTGAGGCTTTATGAATAATGGCCTGCTCAATTTTCTCCTGATTCATCACTTGCCTGCTCTGCTCTTTATTACCAATAGCCTCCTGAATAGTCATGAATTGAAGCTCATAAACTGACCCCAGACTAGGATTCGCTGTTGCACCAATTGCAAAATTTACTGTTCCATTGAGATCACCCATCTTACCAGTAGCTGTTTGATGCTCTGACCCCACTAACTCATCTAAGAACCTTGTATGACTGTTGTCAACAGGTCCTACCCCTAATTCATCAATCGCTTGAGCTGCAGCTGTGGAAGAAACCTGCCTAGTTATGCTAGGGTTCACTGTTCCATTGCTTTTATTCATCACTGTACCTTCTCCACCTGCTCCCTCATTGCTTCTAACTTCTTTAGTTGACACATTACCTACTCCAACTAACCCTGCTATATGTTGCATCGTGGTTGTTTGTAAAACATCTACCCTAGTTTCCTGCAAATCAGGCTTTCCTATAGCAAGGTCTTCAAAACCACCTTGTTTCTTTGTATGTAGGTTACTAGTTAGGGCATTATGTTTTGCATTTTTTTCAGCTTCATTGTTGATCTCCAGCTCCTCTACTTCTTCCCCCATCATGCTCTTCTATCACTTGTAGCTTCAGTAGCTCCCAATCCCCTTGAACAATCATCTCTTGTTTGTGAAGGTGTCTCTTGGCATGAGTAATTTGTGACAACATTGACGTCTTCACGAGCAGCTCCAAACCTTCTAGCAACCCAGTTACTGTTCTTTCTTTTCTTATATCTACCTCATTCCCAATGTCTTTAGGATTAGGGCTTGAAATAACTGCCTCCTTGTGAACCCCTTCTCAAGTAGGATTTGAAGTACCTTCCTTTGTCTCTAAAGTAATCCCGGTTTCCTTAGGATTAGAACTGGAATCTCTAGCCTTTTTCAAGTGATTCTTCTCCTTTGCTTTGTTTGATTCGTTTTCCAGTTGCTTCTTTTCCCTTTCCTAGCCCTTATTATCTTCCTTTCCATCAGTGATTCTCAATGTTGGTTGGTCAATTTCTTCAACTTCTAAAGCAGCAAATTTATTCTTTGTTGACACACCTTGCTCCTTGACCTTATCCTCCACATTGATCACCTCTTTACCCATCGTTTCATCAATAATGTGCCCTCTTTTATCTCGTTGATATTTATTCTTCCTCATTTGCATCCATTCTTGCCTAGCAGTATTAGGAAGTGGTTTCCCCAGGACTTTACCACTAGTTAGAATTTTTGTAGTAGCTGCTACAGTACCAACATGCTCATTTCCTTTGCCCTCTTCAACTACAGTTTCTTCAAATTGCTTGTGCTCAGGATTAACTACCTAGCACTCACTCTCCTTATGCCCTTGCTTTTTACAAGTTTTACAATATTTAGGCATGTAGTTATACCTAATTTTAATCCACTCTGATTCTTCTGGTCCTGTCTCATCCTCCCCCTCTACAATTTTGATTCTTTGAGGAAGATTGGATAATAAAATTACCTCCACCTTAACCTTAGCACAACTAGGTCGTGTGCCATTTTGTGTAGCCAAGTCAATATGTAAAGGTGTTCCAACTGCCCTAGCCAAAGAAAATACGAACTCCTTACCAAAGAATTTAGGAGGCAAGTCTTGAAAGGATATCCATGCTATGGCTATAGGAGTTTCTTCTTCAGGTTTCTTCCATGGAATCCACTTGGTGCATCTCATCTACCACATATCTCCTTGAACTTTTAAATAAAAGGATGGCTTCGACAATAATTGAATGTAATCCTCCATCAATGAAAGCTTGATAAGAACATGACTATCCTCAATCAAACCAATAGAACAAGGACCCTTCAGTTCACATTGAATTGATATTGCCTTGCATAGTTCTTAAATAACCCGTTTGCCATAAGAAAACTTGCCAAGAAGCCAACTGTAATCCTTGTTGGGCAATGGATTGCTTCACTTCATTCTTCTTCCAACGTACAATGGGCTCTCCATGAAGATACTCTATTCGTTTTAGGGTTAAGTGAGTCGACGCCTGCATGGCAACATTTAATGCTGCAGGTTTTACTAATTGCGCATAGTTTTGGGGTGTTTTTGGACTCGTAGATGTTTGGAGTGGCGGTGGGAATGATAAAGACCACTGACCAGCCTCAAGAGGAGGCCGGTCAGTGGCCGGAGCAGCCATTAATGGGTTCGCGATAGCTTCGTGTGCAGTCGTCTCTTTTTGTCTATCGCTAGAGCTTAGGGTTTGCTTATGTGTTCATCCCATAGTACCGAGATAGCCATTTGAATTGCCCAATTTGGATTTAAAATTATGATAATTTAAAGTTTTAAAGGAAGTCTAAAAATTTTAGAGACATAACTGGTATTTTTGTAATTATTTACACTAAAAAGAATTTAAATGATGCAAGGGTGTATAAGGGTGGTTAACAAGTATTAGAAGATAAACGAGTTAAGGATATTGTAACTCGTATTTTCGGGTAAATCGGGAGGTGATTAACATTACCAAGAGGTCATGTTTTAAGGTATTTGAATCGTATAATATCCGTTTAATAAGTCTTGAAGTCAAACGAGTTATGAAACAAAAGTCGACAAAGTTGTCGCAACTTAGGTTCACAATTTTACTTAAACGTTAGGTCAAATGTTTATGAGCTTTTCTCCCAATTTACAAGGAATTACGGGGTGATATACCTATCAAATTAAAGGACTATGAGTCTAGTTTCCAACGCATCAAATCGTTTGTCAATACGATCTCGGAGTATAGAGATAATTGTATTTCCGTAGACCTGCGCAGATTGGTAGGTGACAAGTAGGTGCATCACCTACTTGCCAAAATTAGGGGACAAAATTTAAAGTCCCAAAGTCGGTCAAGAGGGGACTTTTAAGGGCTTTTAAACTCAGTTATTTCACTATTACTTCAGACCTTCAAAACCGAAATTGAACCCCTGCAACCCCTCCCCAAAAATCCCACACAAACCCTAATCGATTTTTCCTCTCTTCCAAGTCCTAATTGGGGGTGAAACCTAGAGTTTGAAGAACCAAGGAAAGGGCTGAGTTACCCAACAAGTAAGGTGAGTTTACTGCTCTCTTTCATACATTTTTTTCTACTTTGAATTCATGGTAATTCGTTCTATACATGTAAGAACTCACGGGACAGTGATCGGAAGCCGTGAGTTCGAGTTATTCAATTGTAGCGGGCTGTTTTGTGGACTGTTTTGTGCTGCTGTTGGACTGCGTGTTTTACTACTGTTTTATGGAGTTTTGGAGGAAGAAGGGTGTGGATAAACACCATATATATTTAGGGTTTTGGGCTGATAGTTCTTCGTAATAATTCCGGGTCGTTTGACACGACTATGGTGGCCATTGTATGTATGAAGTGATTGGTTTGTGCGTGGACTATTTTGGGAGGCTTAATATGATTATTATTGATGTTGTTTGGGCTGTTTGGTGATTGTGTTAACTTGTGGGAAGTTATATATATAGGGGAGGTGCTGTCCGTTTTATCACAAAATAGGTTACAGTCGATACATAATAGTTGCAATGCTTAAACGATAACGGTAGTGTCATTTCTCTTATTGTAGACTAAGGAGTCGTGGAATATTCATAGCTTGAGGTTCGGAAGTATATACAAGGTATGTGAGACTGTCCTTTTCCTTCTTTTGCACGACTCTGATTGTACATAATGCAATGAACGAGCCCCAAAGATACTCTACTCTTAGAAGGTAGTAGTACTTATATTGTTTCCCCCTTATGGGAGGATTGATGTTGATGTTACTTCTTTGACCTTGCGCCAGTCCGAAAGGTTGAAACTGTGACTCCAATGAGTCCATCATGCATTATCTATTTTACTCTACCGAGCTGCGCTATAGTCGGTCGGCCAGGCACCTATTGTGCAACTATATATATATATGTTCTACACTATTTAGTCGTGCTATAGACGACAACTATTTTACTTTACCGCGCCGCGCTATAGTCGGCCGGGCAGGCACCTATTGTGCAACCACTGATCAGTTGGGTATGATGAAGATGAGGCCCACAGAGGCGTATGTATATGATGATGATAAGGCCCACTGAGGCGTATGTATATGATGATTTTAAAAAGGATATGTGTGTGTGTGTATATATATATATATATATATGTATATGCATGTGCACATCAGGCATCTCATGGTTAGTCGCCCTCAGAGGCATTCACATGATACCGATACATGTTATTGTTCTTATGTTATGTTTTCCCGTCTTACATACACAGTACTTTATCCGTACTGACGTCCTTTTATTTGTGGATGCTGCATGTCGTGCTGCAGGTCCGGACAGACGGATAGACGAGGCTCCCCCACCACAGTAGGCTATCCAGTTCAGCGGATATTGGCGAGATCCATTCTTCGGACTTGCTGTAGTCTCGGTATGCATTTTGTTATAGGCATTATGGGCACGTAGGGGCCCTGTTCCGACACAGGTTGCATCATGTATGTTCCAGTAGAGGCTCATAGACAAGGGGTGGGTTTATGTATAGTTGGATTGCCTTGTCGGCAAATGTATTTTGTTGTACAGTTTTTGCATCGCAGCCTTAAGGGCCATGTTATATATATGTATGTTCATGTTATTTTATGGTATTTCAGTTGATCATGATCATGGGTTGCTATTCATACGGGCATCGTCGACCTTATAGATAACAAGGAAGGTAAGATGAAAGGTACGCCGGCACTCGGCGAGTAGGGTCCGGGTGCCAGTCGCGACCCTCCGGCTTGGGTCGTGACAGTTATTGACCATGATCAAACTCAAAATTCTTAACTTAACTAGTCTCTCAACTAATGATCCACAACACACCCGAGCCACTCGGGACCCCATCCAATCAAACCAACAAGTACAAATATATTATCCAAACTTATCCAAATCCTTAAAACACCCACGGAAACATCAAAGCAATGAATCGAGGCTCCAACACTTCAAAAGAGTGTCCGAATCTTAAACATTTAGGATTACTTCTAAACTTTGCACACGAGTTCAATTCAAATATATAGACCTATTCAAAGGCTCGGAACACCAATTGGAATAACATCAAAGTCAACTCTTGGTCAAACTTACGAACTCTTAAGTTTTTAAATTGCCAACTTTCGACAAATAGTATCGAATTCTTCTAGGAACCTTCGAAACCAAATCCAAATATACGTACAAGTCCATAATCATCATATGAACCAATTGGAACAATCAAAACCCTACTCCGAGTCCATTTACCCAAAAGTCAAACTTTGGTCAACTCTTCCAACTTAAAACTTCTAAATCAAGAGTCATTCTTCCAAATCAATCTCGAACTACTTGAAAATCAAACCGACCATACACTCAAGTCATAATATATCATATAAAGCTACTCAAAGTCTAAACTATCGAATGAAACGCTAAAGCTCAAAATGACCGATTGGATCGTTACATTGCACCCCGTAAGACAAAGGAAGTATAAATGGTCTAGATCACGAGATACTCGATAGTTATCCAGTTGTGTAGGAATAAGATTATGAGCTAGTCCATCTTTTTAGATTTTATATAGGGTCAGTTTGAGGATCTAGCTCAAGAGTCCAAAAAGAGCTGGTTGTACATATTTACACATGGTTAAATACAATTTTTTCGTTTGACCAAAAAAATAAATAAGAGATAGCCTTGGTGTAGTTACATAATCAAAACTAAAAGAACACAAAAGAAAGCAAAGTCAACTCCTTACAATTAATAAATGATCGACCCCACTGCTTAGTGCTTATTAGTCCTATTGGATGATCTAGCCAAATATATAAGTAAATTGGAAGTTTTTGAAAGCTTAATGATCGTTCCTTTTTTTTTCTTTAAACTTAATTTTCTTGTTAAAATCATTTTTAGGTATGATTTATCCTAAACAAATCAAGTTATCTACTAAAACTTAGTAGTAATAATATTTTTGATACAAAAATCCATTTTTTATACATGATTAAGTATTATATATTCTCACTTTTACGACATTGATATTCTTTTTTGACGTAAACACCACATACTGTCAAGTACTTCTCGTGAATGAATTATAACAACAAAAATTCAAGAAATAGGTCTCCTGTTTTGGACAACCTGTTTTCTCCGGCTATTACGTATTATAAATCAACGTGCTCTGCTCTTTCCGTCTTCTCTTTACTTCGATTTTGATTTCTGCTTTTCTTCTCCTTTGTTTTTTGAACTGCAAAAGATAGATTAAAGAATTTGATAAATAGTGAAAAATACAAATGATATAACTGAATAACTAACGCATATTATTCTTGCAGTTGAATTTTTGTCATCCTTGTAAGGTTATGTGTTGTCCTGATTTTTTTTTACCATATTTGATTTTTCTATTTCTTGGAGGAAGGAAAATATATTTATCATAATTGATTTTACTTTTTTACGAAAAGGAAAATATAATTCTTTCATATTTAACTAGTCCTTTTTTTTAAAGGAAAATATTTTGGACTTCTATAAATTGAGGATCCTTCTTTCTTATTTAGTAGTATCTACAATGTAGCCATAAGGCATTTGAGAGTCTTGTTTAAGGGGAAAATTGTTGTGACAAGTGTTAGCCTGCTACTTGTGTGTGCCTCTTGTGAAGTTGTTCTCTCAATATTTTGTACTCTCTTTTGTATAGTAGATTGTTCATCTCCACTTGTGGATGTAGGTCAATTGATTGAATTATGTTAAATATTTATGTTACTTTTGGTATATTTCTCTTTTATTGTCAAATTTATCGTCGTTTAAAGTTTGTTTTACTAATTTCCGCATGACTGTTGATTAGATTGATCCTAACGCGTAAGCTGTAAACTTGTATTTTATCTTGTGAGTTTGGATTAGTTTTTTTTAGTTACTTAACAATCTTGCTTTTTTTTTTTTTTTTTTTGTCAAAACAAAAATATTATTACTACTAAGTTTTAGTAGATAACTTGATTTGTTTAGGATAAATCATACCTAAAAATGATTTTAACAAGAAAATTAAGTTTAAAGAAAAAAAAAGGAACGATCATTAAGCTTTCAAAAACTTCCAATTTACTTATATATTTGGCTAGATCATCCAATAGGACTAATAAGCACTAAGCAGTGGGGTCGATCATTTATTAATTGTAAGGAGTTGACTTTGCTTTCTTTTGTGTTCTTTTAGTTTTGATTATGTAACTACACCAAGGCTATCTCTTATTTATTTTTTTGGTCAAACGAAAAAATTGTATTTAACCATGTGTAAATATGTACAACCAGCTCTTTTTGGACTCTTGAGCTAGATCCTCAAACTGACCCTATATAAAATCTAAAAAGATGGACTAGCTCATAATCTTATTCCTACACAACTGGATAACTATCGAGTATCTCGTGATCTAGACCATTTATACTTCCTTTGTCTTACGGGGTGCAATGTAACGATCCAATCGGTCATTTTGAGCTTTAGCGTTTCATTCGATAGTTTAGACTTTGAGTAGCTTTATATGATATATTATGACTTGAGTGTATGGTCGGTTTGATTTTCAAGTAGTTCGAGATTGATTTGGAAGAATGACTCTTGATTTAGAAGTTTTAAGTTGGAAGAGTTGACCAAAGTTTGACTTTTGGGTAAATGGACTCGGAGTAGGGTTTTGATTGTTCCAATTGGTTCATATGATGATTATGGACTTGTACGTATATTTGGATTTGGTTTCGAAGGTTCCTAGAAGAATTCGATACTATTTGTNAAAAAAAAAAAAAAAAAAAAAGCAAGATTGTTAAGTAACTAAAAAAAACTAATCCAAACTCACAAGATAAAATACAAGTTTACAGCTTACGCGTTAGGATCAATCTAATCAACAGTCATGCGGAAATTAGTAAAACAAACTTTAAACGACGATAAATTTGACAATAAAAGAGAAATATACCAAAAGTAACATAAATATTTAACATAATTCAATCAATTGACCTACATCCACAAGTGGAGATGAACAATCTACTATACAAAAGAGAGTACAAAATATTGAGAGAACAACTTCACAAGAGGCACACACAAGTAGCAGGCTAACACTTGTCACAACAATTTTCCCCTTAAACAAGACTCTCAAATGCCTTATGGCTACATTGTAGATACTACTAAATAAGAAAGAAGGATCCTCAATTTATAGAAGTCCAAAATATTTTCCTTTAAAAAAAAGGACTAGTTAAATATGAAAGAATTATATTTTCCTTTTCGTAAAAAAGTAAAATCAATTATGATAAATATATTTTCCTTCCTCCAAGAAATAGAAAAATCAAATATGGTAAAAAAAAATCAGGACAACACATAACCTTACAAGGATGACAAAAATTCAACTGCAAGAATAATATGCGTTAGTTATTCAGTTATATCATTTGTATTTTTCACTATTTATCAAATTCTTTAATCTATCTTTTGCAGTTCAAAAAACAAAGGAGAAGAAAAGCAGAAATCAAAATCGAAGTAAAGAGAAGACGGAAAGAGCAGAGCACGTTGATTTATAATACGTAATAGCCGGAGAAAACAGGTTGTCCAAAACAGGAGACCTATTTCTTGAATTTTTGTTGTTATAATTCATTCACGAGAAGTACTTGACAGTATGTGGTGTTTACGTCAAAAAAGAATATCAATGTCGTAAAAGTGAGAATATATAATACTTAATCATGTATAAAAAATGGATTTTTGTATCAAAAATATTTTTATTTGATAAACTGAAGTGTCAATAAGTTAATTTTTATCAATTCTCTCCAGATTTGGATTGTTGGACCAACTCTTTAGATAAATTCTTACACACTCAATTTTGTATACTAATAATAATTAATGGATGCATGTTGTAACCTCAAATCACTTAATTAGTGGCAAAAATATTTTGATTCGATATAAACATCTAATGCATGCAAGCTTTTTCTCTAGCTTAGCCAAGTCAAATTTTTGTCATTATCATATAGTTCATTTTTATTCAATATTGCGATTCTTCAGGTATTGCATTTTAAAGTATAGCTGCATAATACATTTCACACCTAATCTCCAAGCTCACAATTTTCTGCTTAGATGCACACATGCATTACTGCATTTATTTATGTAACGGGACAGCGAAATCATTCTTTTCCTGCAAAATTCAGAATTATTTCACTGGAGAGAATTAAATACCGACATGACAACCATCAATGTAAATTAAGTTGGGATCTTTACACAAATAACCCGTATACGGGTAAAATCGGGGCTAATGAACACCCCGATTTCCCGATGAATCAAACGAAGCAAGGACATGACTACATGGGATCGGAATCGAAGTTGGGAACTTCTCGTACTAAGGCCCGAACGGAGTGCTCGCTATCGGGCCCGACAAGACAACACCCCTCGAATCCCATACGAGCTCCAATACCTCGGAAAGCACTACAAACGGTTGCACACGATTAACAAACCTTGATATCCGCACCCAACTGAATATCACGGCGCAGATCTCGCCCGATGTCGATAGCGTATCAGTAATTGATGTGCAAGGAGGATTTTCACCTTTTTTAGAATTGTACTAGAGGTAAAATTCCCCTACTATATAAAGGAGAAGTTTCTTATTCAATAGACACACTGTAACACGTATATCAAGGCAATACAAACTTGTTTCTCTGCTTTCTAGTTGTTGAAAAGTTCTTATTTTAATCATAGTTCTTCATACGCATTTGGCTCCGAATCAAGGGTCCGATCGAGGGCAGAACTATTGTTAAGCTTAAATCTGAGCACGGACTCAACGTCACTACTGGTTTGGTTATCCACAGTACCTTTAATTCATTTATCTAACATTCTTGATCATTTGTGTTGAATCAATCCACATATCTTTAAAACTGCATATATATTCAATTGTCATGCATTTTAAAGGTAAACTGTTTGGCGCCCACGGTGGGGCTAGGGATAATAGTGGTGATTTGATACAAATTTCCATAACGCATTCATTTTTACGCTTGTTCTTTTAGTTTTCAATTTCAGGTTTGCTTAAAGATTTCAAATTCTCAGTCTGCTCATTTGAATGTTGAGGCTGAATCTGGCCATCATGGCGAAAACAACAACCCGGTACCTAGCAACGAGGTGCTCTTTGCTAATGCCAACAGAGCCCCGGCTGCCGATCCAATCGACGCCAAATTCACAGGTCTCTATCGATGCACATTTGCCAACAGACCCCGAAAATAGCGTCTGTGGAGACTTTCGACCAACAGTCCGAGAAACGCCTGAAGGCGAAGGTGATGGGATAAGTCTGCGGCTAATCTTCGAAATGTTGCAAACTGAACAGGCGACAATAGCACAGCTACAGAATCAAGGCCACCCCCTGGTAAGGTAGAGCCCGAACAATCCCGAGAGAACACTCGAAGAAATGAGCTAACCACCGAAAGGTCGGGTGAAGCTGAGCTCGGGGTCTGCCCCGAGATAATGAAAATGTTCGAAGCTTTGACAAAGCGGGTGGAATCAGGCAAAAAGAAAATTGATGCCAACGACAAAAAGGTGGAAACATATAACTCTAGGGTCGATCAAATCCCGGAAGCACACCCGATATTAAAAGGACCGGATTCTAAGAAGTTTATCCAAAAGCCTTTCCCTCCGAGCACTGCACCAAAGCCGATCCCAAAGAGGTTTCGTATGCTTGATCTTCCAAAGTACAACGAAACCACAGTCCAAACATGCATGTGACCTCCTATACATGCTCCATCAAGAGAAACGACTTCGAAGATGACGAAATCGATTCGGTTTTGCTAAAGAAGTTTGGGGAAACCCTGTCAAAGGTAGCAATGATATGGTATCACAACTTACCCCCAAATTCTATTGATTCGTTTGCTATGCTTGCAGATGCTTTTGTGAAGGCACATGCCGGGGACATCAAGGTCTCAACCAGAAAATCAGACCTTTTTAAGTTTAAGCAAAGAGATAACGAGATGCTCAGGGGGTTCGTGTCAAGGTTTCAAATGGAACGGATGGACTTGCCTCCGGTCACCGATGATTGGCCGTTCAGGAATTCACTTAAGGACTTAACCCCCGAAGCTCCTTGGTTTTGTAGCAGCAAAAAAAATTTAGTTGAATATCCGGCAATAACTTGGGCCGACATCCACAACAGGTACCAATCAAAATATCAGAGTCGAGGACGACCAACTCGGCATCCCTTCTAGGTCCGTTTATCCCTTTAGAACCGACGACAGGTCTAAGAGAGTTGTCGATCATGAATCAAGATCGACCCAACACTGGTATCAACCATACGGTGGAGATCGCAGGGGAAACGGGTTCGGGCGTCACCCTATGAGGAACAAAAAGAGAAATGATCGAGGGACCAATAGCTGAGGTTTGATGAGCAAAAATAGTTTCGACAGATCACTCGGGGCCAGGGAGGCACCAAGATTGTTGGAATATAACTTCAACATTGATGTTGCCAGTATTTTGTCGGCCCTCGAGCGCTTCAAGGATACCAAGTGGCCTCGACCATTACAGTCTGACCCTACCCAGAGAGATCCTAACTTGATGTGCAAGTATCATGGCACTCACGGCCAAAGGATCAAGGATTGCCGGCAATTGAGAGAAGAAGTTACCCGGTTGTTTAGTAACGGGCATCTACGAGAATTCCTGAGTGATCGAGCCAAGAACCAATTTAGAAACAGGGATGCCAGCAAACAGACCGAACAGAAGGAACCTCAACATATCAGCAACATGATCATTGGAGAGGTCGATGTCCCTCAAGGGCCGATGATAAATCGCACTAAAGTATCTATCACGAGGGAAAAATGAACCCCAGATTATATCCCGAAGGGGAACATTTTGTTCAACGACGAGGATGCTGAGGGCATCGTGCAACCTCATAATTATGCACTGGTAATATCCGTACTTATCAATAAATCTTGAGTTAAATGTGTGTTGATTGATCCGGGTAGCTCAGCCAACATTATCAGATCAAGGGTCGTAGAGCAGTTGGGGTTACAAGATCAAATAATGCTAGTAGTCCGGGTGTTGAACGGATTTAACATGGCATGCAAATCCACTAAAGGGGAAATAACCCTACCGGTGAACACTGTCGGGACCATCTAGGTAACAAAGTTCTATGTGATTGAAAGAGATATGGGATATAACGCTCTATTCGGAAGGCCATGAGTTCACAACATGAGGGTGGTTCCTTCGACCTTGCACCAGGCATTGAAGTTCCCTACACCAGGAGGAATCAAGATGGTATATAGAGAACAACTGGCTGCAAACGAGATGTTTGCGGTTGATGAAGTACTCCCGGTACCTTCCGTTTCGACGTTAAAGAGCATGGAGCCGACTAGAAAGGCCGAAGTTAAATAGTAATCACCGAAGCCGGTCCTGGTCGGATCGGAGGAACGAGGAGTCGATGAGGAGGATGATTACGGAGTTTCGAGATCATTCATAGCTCCTGATGATATCAACGCCACCAAATCAACGGTCGAAGAGTTGGAGCAAGTCATATTGATCGAGCACCTGCTGGATCGAATGGTATACCTAGGCACGAGGTTAGTCCCCGAGCTCAGGAAAAAACTCATTAATTTTCTTAAAGCTAACGTAGATTGTTTCACTTGGTCTCATCGTGACATGACAGGTATCCCACCGGAGGTAACCACTCATAAGCCAAGTGCGACTCCCTCCTCGTAGTAAATCCTTGGGGTCAAGGTGATCGAATCTAAGTGCGACTCCCTCCTCATAGTAAATCAAGTCAATGAAATGTTCAAAGTGAAAGAAGAACGAATGCGGAGGCACTTGAACAAATTACAGGTAACGCTGCATCAATTCTGGGAATGGACACCGCAACATGTGCCTCAAAATCAGAACAATGAGGCCAATGCTTTAGCTAATTTAGGGTCGTCGATCGATAGCGATGAGTTAAGCTCGAGAACAGTAGTATAGCTCATGAAATTGGTGATAGAAGAAGGCCACGCCGAAGTAAACTCAACAAGTTTAACTTGGGATTGGAGGAACAAGTACATAGATTACTTGAAGACTGGAAATTTGCCCTCGGACCCTAAAGAATCGAGAGCTCTGCGTATGAAGGCTGCCAGATTTAGCTTGGCCGAAGGGACCTTATTCAGAAGAACATTAAACGGCCTGCTAGCCAAATGCTTAGGGCCGAGAGATACCGAATATGCCTTGAGAGAAATTCATGAAGGCACTTGCGGGAACCATTCAAGGGCGGAATCTTTGGTTCAAAAATTAATCAGGGCCCGCTATTACTGGACTGAAATGGAGAAGGATGCGAAGGACTTTGTACGAAATTGTGACAGCTGCCAGAGACATGCACCGATGATCCATCAACCGGTATAGTTACTCCATTCGGTCTTGTCCCCATAAACTTATGAAATGGGGAATGGATATCATCGGTCCCCTGCCGTGGGCACTCGGTAAGGCTTAATTTATACAATTCATGACCAATTATTTTTCCAAATGGGTCGAAGCTCAAGCGTTCAAGAAAGTCCGGGAAAAACTGGTCATTGACTTCATCTGGGATGATGTAATATGCCGACTTGGCATACCGTCCGAAATTGTTTGCGACAATAGGAAACAATTCATCAGCAGTAAGGTAAATAAGTTCTTCGAAGAATATAAGATTAAGAAGATACTATCAACACCTTACCACCCGAGTGGAAATGGACAGGAAGAATCTACGAACAAAACCATACTCCAAAACTTGAAAAAGAGGTTGATGGACGCCAAAAGGAAATGGAAGGAAATCTTGCCCGAAGTCCTATGGGCATATTGTACGACCTCGAAGTCTAGTACCGGGGCCACCCCGTTTTCGTTGGTCTTCGATTTCGAAGCCCTAATACTAGTCAAAGTGGAGAACCGAGCCTCCGGTTCCAATATGCGACCGAAGAGTCGAATGGCGAGGTCATGATTACGAGCCTGGAACTATTGGATGAAAGGCGTGGGACCGAATCGGAAAGGACCATATCGAGTCATCGGAATTACCGGCAAAGGCTCATACAAACTCGAAGCAGGAAATGGTGTGCAACTACCGAACAAATGGAACATGACACACTTAAAGCGATACTACTGCTAAGGTACGATTTCAATTACTCTTTAATAGTATCATGAATCAGACTAACACTTGCAGGTAATGGACAAGGATGAATGTGGCTGTTAGGCTTGAAAGAACGCGTTGCACTCTTTTTCCCTTGAACCGGTTTTGTCCCAAAAGAATTTTTCGGAAAGGTTTTTAATGAGACAACAGTAAAACGTGCTAACTTAGATTCGAAGGCCGGTCTCAAATCGGAGTCAATGGGCGCATCAACAGTATCTGAGCCCTCTCAAGCTCGAACTCGAATACTGGGGGCCATTACACTCGGATTAAGGTTCTTAGTAAGGAAAGATGGAAATTTTGTACTTAAGTAGCTAAGGCTCGGTAGTTAGGTTTCATTGTAAGGGCCAAACGGTCATGAGAACCGTGCCCACGTAGCCCACTTTAGCCATGATATAAATTTTTATCATGTACTTTACACATTCAAAAGAAAGAAAGTTCCGCCTTGCTATTATGCATTTTTCTTGCCTCTTAATACCCGGATCCTAAGAGCCCACGGGCTACCCCTATTCGGGGACTATCGAGCCCAAGTGCTACCCCTACTCAGGGAGTGTCGTCCGAGAAAAGTTCAGATAAACTGGGCTACCAAATCTCGGGAGCACCAAACCAATTAGGTAGTGCCCAAAAACAAAAGGCTACGACCACCCAAAAAATGGCTCGGAGACGTCCGAAGCTCGTAATCAAAAGTAAGGCCTTTATAAAACGGAGGTTGTATCCAACTTGGACTTCACTACCTTATATTCTCTACCGAGGGCATCCCACTCTGTGACAGCCAAGCTCAGCTGTGCTCTGATATCGTCATTCAGCTGAGACCACTTGTCAGCTTTCTCCTTCGCCACTCGGAGTTGGACCTCTACTGACGCTAGCTTCGCCTTGGCGGTTTCCTTCTCCGAAGCCAGCAGCTCCATTTTTTTTTTCCACCCATCGACCATGACTTGGACCTCGTTCATCTCTGCTCAGAGTTGGTCGATCAAGTCGATTTTCTGTTGGACCTGCGAGGTTGTGTTGTTAGTCACCACAACTAGCTCCTTGTTTTTAGCTTCAAAGACCTTTACCTTTTCAACCAGGTCGGCATGTTCCTGCCTCAGCGTCGAAGCTTCCTTCTGAGCCTTGTCCAGCTCGGCTTAAAGGTCCTTAATGGCCCCATCCTATTGCTCATTGAAGAGCTTGAACATGTCCTTTTTCCGAGCTGATTTCCAAGCGGTACTAGAGAAAGCTCTCGTGGTGAAGCATTGAAGCCTATAAAGAAAGGGAACTAAGTAAGAAACATCAAGGAAAACTTAAATGATTCATATGGGAAGTTTGAAGGTGTTAGAACCTTACCTGGTTGAGTGCCTGCTGTGCCTCATTGAAGAGACTTGACGTGCTCACCTCATTCATTTTTGTCTGGTCCTCCTCGGTTACCAGGCATCAGAGTTAGCTGGCTATGCCTACCGGAGCGAATAGGATCCGGGCATCCTCCGGGACTGTAAGAACTACTGTCCTCTTACGCTCGGGGTCCACGCTCGGTGCAGGGAACTGCTTCACCAATCTTGGGCTCGGCTCGGCCCATCATCTCCCGAAGGCATGTCCCTCTTTGGTATCTCCTGGTGGCCTAGCCCGGAGAAATCTTCAAATGTAGACATATCCATGCCATCGAAGAAGGAGCGGAGAGGCTCTTTTGCACCTTGTGCTCCTTCACTTGTTTCTTTGCCCGCTTGGGCCTCTTAGAGCATAGACTCAACGTAGGCGGGTGTCTCAATGAGATCAATCACACCGGTCGCCTCCTTCAGGATGGGAACTGTTTCTTGGGAGGTCGCAGTCTCCATCTCCACTTTGACCCCTCAAAACGGAAGGAGATCGACCTCATGGCCCATCTCCCCGGTCATCGTCTGTTCCACGGCAGGAGTCGATCAAAGCGACAAAAATGTCATCTTTTTCTGATTCATCCCTGAGCCGGCAAAGTGAGTCAGAATCTGACACCTGGGAGTTGGTGCTCTTATTAGTCTTACGAGCCTGGGAAGTCGCCCTCTCTTTTGGCTTCACCTCGGGACCCGGGGAGTCCGAAGACTTTCTTTTCCTCCTCTTCTTCTTCTCCCCCACGGTAGCTCCGGGCTGTCCTGCAATGGAGGGATGAATGGATAGGGACGCATCCTCGTCCTCTTCCAGCGGCCTAAATTCAATGGTCTTAGGCAAACCTACAAAAGAAAGAAAAAGGGTCAGCGTTATGTAAGTTCGGGGTGTAATAGTAACTATTATGAGAAGATCCTTACCATGAGAATGGGCTTCCTATCGACCCTTCGAAAGCTTGCGCCACGAGCGCTCAAAGTACTACATCTGCTTGCAAATCACAAATGCTGATGGTGAGATAGGGAACCAAAGGAGACTCGACACTTAAGGAAATACTACACTTATGGGATGCATTCCACTTCTCGGGAAATGGCAGGAACTCAGGAGGGACCAAATCTTCAGTCTTCACCTGAACGAAGTGCCGCTACCAGCCTCGGTCTTGATCCTCATCGATGCTCGAAAAGGAAGCCTTGCTGGCCCGACGAGTGAGCTTGATTAGCCCCCCTCGGAGAGTTCGGGGACTATACAGATGACGCAGATGGTCGAGGGTAAATCGAGAAGACTCGGTGTTGTTCACAAAATGACGAAGAAGGATCATGATCCTCCAAATAGACGGATGGATTTGCCCGAAGCACACCTGAATACCCCTCCATGTGGGTAGTAATATCGTCCTTGGGCCCGGGGACTACCACTTCCTTACCTTCCCATTTACAGTCCTCTCAGACCGTGGGAAGAACATCTTCGGAAATGGAGCATATGTATCTCCATGCGCCTTTACTCCGGTCCTGTCTGGAGAAGGCCTTCTCCACTTTGAAGTCGACTGCGATTGAACAGCTCCCGGGAATAAAGCTTTTCATAGGGGGTTCTGGTGCCACTTCGATAGCGGTCACCTCGGGAGCAACCACCTCGGGAGCAGCTGTCTCGAGAGTAGCCACCTCGGGAACAACCACCTCGGTACCTGTGGCCGGGTGGGAAGATGAAGAGGCAGCTTGCTGAGGAACTAATTTAGAAGTCTTGGTCATCGTAAATCTGGAAAATATATGAAGATTTGGAGAAGGTGTATCAGGATTGAAGTTTAGAAGTGAAGATATAAGGTTCTGGGTTGAGAATCCAAGAAAATGGATGAAGGTTTAGAGGTTGAAGATGAAGATATGAAGGTTCAAGAAACAAGGCATGAAGATTTGAGAGAGTCGAAAGGAGTTCGAAGATAAAAGTTAGGATCAGAAAATAAAGGAAGTGAAGGGGAGCAAAACTTTTATAAGGGAATTCACAACGTGTCACATTCAAAGGAAACCAGCCAATGAATGATACATTTTCGAAGTCAAAACGATACGACTGACGGGATATTTCGGCTTATCCGCCATCTCGGTTGAAACATGCGAAGGAACGAAACAGGGTTTATCTATCGTTTCCTATCACTTCGGTAAACCTACTCTCTAGGAAACGAAGGGACTATCTGTATACAGGTAAAATCGAGGCTAATGAACACCTCGAATTCCTGGTGGGTCAAATGAAGCACGGACATGACTATATGGGATCGGAATCGAAGCTGGAAACTTCTTGTACTAAGGCCCGAACGGAGTACTAGCTACCGTGCCCGACAAGACAGCACCTCCAAACCCAGTACGAGCACCAATACCTCCGAAAGCACTACAAACGGTTGCACATGATTAACAGAGGGCCATGATATCCACACCTAACCGGATATCACGGTGTGGATCTTGCCCGCTATCGGTAGCGTATCAGTATATGAGGTGCAAGGAGGATTTTTACCTTTTTTAAAATTGTACTAGTGGTAAAATTCCCCTACTATATAAAGGGGAAGTTTCTTATTCAATAGACATACTGTAACACGCATATCAAGGCAATACAAACTTGTTTCTCTGCTTTCTAGTTATTGAAAAGTTCTTACTTTAGTCATAGTTCTTCATACGCATTTGGATCCGAATCGAGGGTCCGATCGAGGGCAGAACTATTGTTAACTTAAATCCGAGCCCGGACTCAATGTGACAACTGGTTTGGTTATCCACAGTGCCTTTAATTCATTTATCTAACATTCTTGATCATTTGTGTTGAATCAATCTACATATCTTTAAAATCGGATATAAATTCAATTGTTAAATTTTAAGGGTAAACATAACCGACATTGATTCACTGGTAAAATTTTCTAGCCGATATACATAGTTTATGTACGGTAATATACATAATATACATGGGCTATACATATATTATTCATCTTTCCACTTTCTTTTAGTTTATAAGCTGTTGAATACACAGCTATTTAAGTTAATTCCTTCCATTGTTATTTGCGAATACAAGCACTGAACTCACACAATCAACATTCAATTAGTTTGTTTCCCTCTGTAGAGATATAGAATTAATAAGGAAGAAAAGAGGGAGTTGGAGGTTAGGGTGAAAGTGGGCCGCACACTATCTATTGGTTCTCGAATCTCTGGAAGAGTATGTGGGGATCATGTTTCCATTACCCACTTACAGATTTAATGTGCAAGGGAGTTGACTGAGTTCTTTATATGTGTTGTTGGACTTTTGTCTCCAGTTATATTGTATTCCTCAAATAGCATATTTATGCATGCAGCTAGCTGTGTATACACCTATTAGTCAGGGGTGGAGCCAGACCATCAGCTACGGGTTCGGCTCAATTTAGTAGCTTTGATCTAAATTCAGTATTTGTCTTATGAAGCTTATTGAATATGTACTAATTATTAATTTAGAACTTAGTAACCTAAAAAAATTAGAACTCCGAATCTTAACCTTCAAATTCTGATTCCGTCTCTGCTGTCACTAAGCTCTACACAAAACCTGGTAAGTTGTATATTTTAACATCATGAACAGATTGTAGAGCCATACATCAGGTAGATATTCATTAATCATTACAACTAGTCCAGATTATAACTTCTGTATAGAAATTGTGTGGTGTCCTTTCACCTTTAGGCTTCAGAAATTAGTCATTTGTACGTTCCAATCTTTTTTTCCACTTTGATAGGTTTGTGATCCTGCTAGAATGTGTGGTTTCAACTGTGCAACTTGAAAAGTATGTTAAATTCATTCACATGGTATAAGGTCCTGATCTGGTATCTGTCTCATTTTATCTATTTATGAGGATACTAGCAACAAAGGAAATAACATTAGCCAACCAGTTTCTTTCCTAGAATTCTGCTTGAATACATACCTTTTACCAACATTTTTTAAAACAGGTAATACCCATTTTACTCCTAATGTTATGGCTCAAACAGTTAGATAATCCTTCTCAGAACAGGTAATACCAAATGTATTTTTATTTGTGTTAGAATTTAAACCCTGATCTGCCATGGTTTTCACGCACTTCTTTGCTCACTGGCACTGTCACAATCCATAATAACCACTAACGCGTGATGGCACCTAACACAACCTGCTAGGTAAGCCAAACAATATAAGTTGTAACTAAACTGTGAAATCAACAATATATATAATAGAAACTCCAACCACTTTCAATACAACTATCTCAAGGACTGGTAGTACAAGTCATGAGCCACTATGATTTAGATTTACAAACTAATATGAAGAATAAATACAATGTCTGTTTGAAGTTTACATAAAGAGATGAATCCTAAACTATCATGAACAAGAGGTAGCTTGAATCTGGAACACAGGTAAATCTTCAATGTAAGGCTCTGTCTTCCACAACTACGCAACTCCAAAATCTGCACGCAAGGTGCAGAAGTATAGTATGAGTACAACCGAACCCATGTACTCAGTAAGTATCTTGACTAATCTCAATGAAGTAGTGACGGGGTGTTTTAGCTCAAAGATACTCACTAATATAGCCTGTATAGTCAAATTTGTAATAGAAACAATACTAGAAATAACAGAGAAGAGTACAATAACAAATATGCGAAGCAGTAAATGTATACTAAAAGAAATCACGGTCAGTTTTCTTAATATCACGATCAATCCTTTTCTTAAAGAGATAACCACCAAACAACATAATAAATCTGTGGATCTTCATAGCATGAGAAATGCGTTCAAGATATCACGTCAAATGGCACGGCAACACCCTTCGTGCATGTATCTCATCCTCACCAAATATATGGAGGTATGTAAAATCAATTGGAACGACAACACCCTTCGTGCATTTATCTCATCCTCACAAAGCATATGTATAACAGTACCAACCAAGTAAAAGAAATGGCAATAACATTAACAGCGAAGTGAAAAATACACAGGTAGCAATATTAAACAAGGCAGATCATACGGACAACGACAATCGACAGGGTGGGAAGCACATGAGTAATGATAGCAATTAAGGTAGGAGAACATAAATTTCACTATCTAGCAAAGTAGAAGGTTTAGATGAGTGCACAACAAACGAGGGAAGACATAGATATAAATATACAAACAAGACGGAAAGCATGATTTTGACCAGATAAACAGATAAAGCATGGATAGAACAATAACAATTAAAGTAAGAGGCAAAGACGTGACAACAACAACAAGTCACATAGAAAGTATAGATGCAGCAATGATAACTTAAAATGAAGACATAAATGTATATGCAATGGCACGTCATCATCCTTCGTGCTTTATTCTCTTCCTCACATGATAATGAATATACAATGGCACGACATCAGCCTTCGTGCTTTACACTCTTCCTCACGTGATAAGGTAAATCAATGGCATGACATTATCCTTCGCGCGTAATAATGTATATGAAATGGTACAGTATCACCTTTCGTGCTTTACACTCTTCCTCACATTATAATGTATATGCAATGGCACGACATCACCCTTCGTGCTTTACACTCTTCCTCACATGGTAATGTATAAGCAATGACATGGCATAACCATTTGTGCTTTACACTCTTGCTCACCAAGCACATGTATATCAATGACAATCAAGGTAGGAAGCATGGATAACATCATGAAGAGTGGTTAAGCAAATATACCACGTGAACATCAATCACATCTCTCGAACCAATAAACAATTCAATAAACCTCAAGAACCTTAGTTTTCAAGTATCTCAACAAAACTTAAACATCCTTTTTAACATAAGTATGGAACTCAAGAACCTTAGAATTATGGTCATAGACATGTATTCATGATTAGGTATAGTGACGACTGAATTTAGCACATCAACAGTTTCACAAAAAGTCCGTCAAATTTAACCAAGTTATAATAAGCTGAATCATGGTTTCAAGCATTGAAATTCATATTCGTATTATTATAGAAATCAAGTAAAACATGAGTTAAGAAATTCACATAATCCAACCAGGCACAAAGAATCGTATAATCTATCCGGCGTATGGATAACCCCGGTACGCTCGTCACCTCGCATGTGCATCAACCTTTCATGTAGCAAACACTACTATTTTATTAGGATAAATTTTCCAAACAAAGCTAGGCAAGACACTTACCTCAGACAAGCCAAATTGATATACTAGAAACGCTATCCCGCACGAATTGACCTCCAAACGGCTCGAAACTATCCAAAAATAACTCAAAAACATCAAATAATGACATAGGAATCGACCCCAACCAATAAAGGTCGAATCTTTAATCAAATACTAAAAATTCAACCAAAACATCAACCCGGGCTCGCACCCTGGAATTCGACAAAACTCATAAATTTCAATAATCCATTCGAATACGAGTCCAACCATACTAATTTTATCTAATTCCGACTCTGAATCGATGTTCAAACTCAATTATTCACATAAGAAAAGTTTGGGCAAAAACTCTCAATTTCTCTTTTAGATTCATCAAACTAAATGCCAAAATTGAAGTTGAAATTATGTAAAATAATGTAAATCGAGTCAAAAATATTTGCCCCAATTCATGTAATGAAAATCTTCTCCAAAATTGCTCAAATCCGAGCTCCCAACTCAAAATATGATAAAATTACTAAAGTCTGAAAATAGAGTACTTTATAACACTATCGAGGTAAATCCTTCGTGATCGCGGGACCAGCTTTGCAATTGCAAAGCATAATAAGATCAGCTTTGAAGACACCCTATGCGAACACGACCCTAGGCTCGCGATCACGGTTCACATCGGCACATGACATCGCGAACATGGACAAATCAGCGCGAACACGAAGAAGAACCCATCAGGACCTGCCTAACCTAGCTCAACACTATACGAACGCATAGTCCCAGAAGCGAACGCGAAGGCTTAATGCCTCAACCATCGCGAATGCGATCTTTATCGCGCGAAAGTGAAGAAGATCAGCTCCCAGAATACTACGCGATTGTGGCTTCATCTTCGCGAAGAACAACTGAAAACAGAAATTAGCATAAACCAACAATTACCAACTTTGCCCAAAATGGTCCGAAACCCGTCCGCAACTTACCCGAGCCCCTTATGACCCTATCCGAACGTACCAACAAATTTCAAAATATAATACGGACCTATTCGAGGCCTCAAATCACACATAGTAACATTAAAATATGAATCATACCTCAAGTGAAGCTTAATAAACTATTGCAAATTCTCAAATTTCAAACTTATGCCGAACACGTCTAGACAACTCGGAATCACCTCAAATTTTGCTCAGAAGTTCCAAATGACACAATGATATTTTAACTTCTGGAACAACAATCTGAACCCAATAACATCGAAGTTAACTCTCAGTCAAACTTATGAACTTTCAAAACCTTCAAATTTCTAACTTTTACCAAATAATGCCAAAACCTTTTAGAAACATCCAAATACAAATCTGGACATACGCCCAAGTCCAAAATCACCATCCGAACCTAATGAAAGCATAACAAATCTTCGATCCAATGTCAAATTCATAAAAGTCAAACTTGGTTAACTCTTCCCACTTAAAGCTTCTAAAATGATAACCATTATTCCAAATCAATCATGAACCACTCAAAAACAAAAATCGAAGATACACGCAAGTCAGAATACACCGCATGAAGTTACTCATGACTTCAAACTACCAAACTAAATGAAAATGCTCAAAACGACCACTCGGGTCGTTGCATGGCCCCACCCTTGGTTACTTGGATAATGAAAGAAGCAATAATCTATAACACATTAAACAATGCTCCAAGTATGTTCAGAAGCAGACCATTAAAAGTAATTTCCCTCTTTACAAACCTAAATCTCCAAATAAGAAGATGGTCAACAAAAATTATGTAATGACCCGAATGATCGTTCTAGGTATTTGCACTCTGTTCAGCTATTTGAAGTCTTGAGTAGCTTCGTATGATATATTATGACATGTGTGGATTGGTTTTCAGGTGATTCAGAATTAGTTTGAAAGAATTAATTTCATGTTTGAAGCTTTAAGTTGAAAGAGTTGACCAAGTTTGACTTTTGAGTATTTGATAATAGATTAGAGTTTTGATAATTCTGTTAGATCCGGATGGTGATTTTTGACTTGGGCGGATTCTCGGATTTTCATTTGGATATTTCTAGAAGGTTTTAGCACTAATTGACGAAAGTTGAAAATTTGGAGGTTTGGAATGTTCATAAATTAAACGGGGAGTTGACTTTGATGATATCAGATTCATATTGTGCTTCCGAGAATTGGAGTATGTTTGTTATGTCATTTGGTACTTGTGTTGCAAAATTTGAGTTCATTCTGAGTTGATTTTATATGGTTTAGTTACGAGGTTTGGAAGTTGAAAGTTCAAAAGTTCATCAAGTTTGGTTTGAGGTGCGATTCATCGTTTCGATATTGTTATGAGGACTCGAGTAGGTCCGTATTATATTATGTGACTTTTTTGCCCGTTTGGACGGGGTCCCGAGGGGCTCGAGTATGATTCAGACGAGTTTTGAATTTGTTTTGTCATGTTGGCAGTTCTAGTGCTGGTTCATCACACCTGGGCATAATTGGCTGCAGGTGCGGACGCGCTTATGCGATGGAATTCTCACTTCTGCGAATCAGAGGTGTCTTGGTGAATTTTGCTTTTGCGTATGAATAAGCGCAGATGCGTAAGCGCTTCTATGGGGTCTGGAATGCTTCTGCGATAATGGATGTGAGCTGGGTGTCCGCTTCTGCTGTGGTTCATACGCTTCTGCGGAGTTGCAGGCGCGAAAGGTGTTTTGCATATGCGATCATTATTCCTTATAAGTTGAAGTCACAGATGCGATGTTTTAGCTCGCAAATGCGAGGCCCCAAGTGCGGCATTTTGTCAGCAAATGCGAAAGTTTTGGGCAGACTCATTATATATCAAAGTTTGGTTCTTTTTGACATATTTTGAGTTGGAGACTTCAGATTTTGGCGATTTTCAGCACATGGATTGGGGTAAGTGTTCTCTACTTGGTTTTGATTATATTTCATGAATCTATCTTTGTTTTTGGCATTTGGATTATGAATTTCAAAGAGGAATTTGGAGGTTTTATCCAAAATTTCATCAAGTGATTTTTTAAGTGTTGAACATCAATTCGGACTCGGATTTGAGTGAAAGTAGTATGTTGGACTCGTAATTGAATGGGTTGTCAGATTTGATAAGTTTTGTCAGGTTCCAAGGTGCGGGCCCTCGTTGACTTTTTGGTTGACTTTGGAGCTTTTAATTAAAGATTTGGCCTTTATCGATTGGGTATGTTTCCTTTGGCATTGTTTGATGTTCTTGACTTTCGTTTGGCTAGCTTCGAGCCGTTCGAAGGTCGGTACGCACCGAATGGCATTCTTAGAGTATTGTTTGTCTTGCTCGGTATTGGATTTGGCTTGTTTGAGGTAAGTATCGTATCTAAACTTGGTTGAGGCACTAGTTGCCTAAATTATTTGTCATAGCTACCTGTTATAGGTGCGCACATGTGTGGGTTTGAGCCCATGTGCTAACACCGGGGGTATTTATCCATGCTCAGGTTGTGCTTAGGCTATGTTAAGCCTAGAACTGGATGTTAAGATTTAAACTATGATATTTCTCATATTTGCAACATTATGTGAACTATTTGAGCCATGTTTGAGGCTACATAGAGGTTTGATCCCTGGATGAACTTGATAAATGCTTTTCAGTGATGAAATTGCCGATTTGAGCTATGATAGCACACTTTTCACATGCTACACTTTAGCATGTCATTTATACCAGTCCCGGAGCATGAGATTTGTTATTCATTTATCACATACATGTATTCTTATTTATTTGCTCCTGTGTGATATGATTGGACTGGATGCCTGTGACCACGCCGAGCAATTTGTGTTGTTTTTCCTATGACCATGCCAGGCGGATTGTATTGTTATGCCTGTGACCATGCCGGGTGAATTGTGTCATTATGCTTGTGACCACGTCGGGCGAATTGTGTTGTTATGCCTGTGACCACACCGTGTGGATTACGAGTATCGATACATGAGTTTTCCGTGCGGTTGATATTCAGCCTTTGACAAAGCCGGGCAATTTATGATATTGAGCCTTTGACCACGCCCGGCTGGTAGCATGTTGAATTAGCCATGCTTGCATGTGGATACAGATCTACCCCCTAGGGTTACCCACTCATGTTTCTCTATTGATGATGCACACGCGGATTATGAGAAGCTGACGGGTTTCTGGTTGATGTGAGCTTTGGGAGAGCTGGTTACTGTTATTGGATCGGGTTACGCGCCGCAACAGACTGATATTTGGTTGCATATTATTTTTACTTGTAATTTCCTTGACTGGTTACCTGATTCTTTTACTTGTATATCTTCCTTACATGATGGATTGTTGACGGACCAGAACACTATAAAACAAAGAATCGTGAGCATTGAAATGCTTTTACCTATGATTTCCTGACTTGATCATATATCTATTCTATACTTGTTGAAATTATAAATTGCAAAGGTGTTAGTGAGTATCATCTATAGTTCTTGCTTCTTTCACCTCGCCGAGGTTAGTTAGGATACTTATTGAGTACATGGGGTCGATTATACTCATTCTACACTCCTGCACCTTACGTGCATATCTTGTTGTTGATGCTGCTGTGCATGGCGAGGGTTGGGATTGAAGATGTACCTATGTTCCAGTTATGGCTATCACTTGTTCTTAGTAGCTGTAGATTCAAATTCTATTCATGTACATTTCAAATATAGGTTGTATTTATTTCATTTCAGTTATGTAAATCTAAGTCTTAGTAGCTCATGACTTGTACTACCAGTAATTGGGGAGTTGTATAAAATTCAGTTATTTCATTCTTGACTCTTGGCATTATTACTATATTGTGTTTTATTGTTATTTGGCTTACCTAGCGGGTCGGGTTAGGTGCCATCATGACAGGTTGGATTTTGGGTCGTGACAAGTTGCTATCAAAACAGATCTCTTAGGATCATAGGTTCTACGAGTCATGAGCAAGTTTCTAGTAGAGTCTTGCGGATTGGTATGATAATGTTCACACCTATCTTCGAGAGGGTACATGGCACCAAGGATAAAATTTACATCTATTCTTTCCTTGTCGTGCGACATTGATTCAGCTTGAAGCGTATATCTTTGATTTCCTTCCACTCACTCGTATGTGTGTGTGAGCGCTCGGTATTAACTGTGCATTGACGACTTGTGATTCTGTGGATGAGGTGAGCGATGTGTTTTCTGTGTTTTGGTGATGGGCTAGTCTAGAGGACTTGAAGCAGGGTTTTGACCGCAGCTTGGGCACAATGATTTCAATTGTGCGAGTATGTGCTTTTGGACTTTTATGTCCAGTGGTGTTATAACCCATATTTGTACATGTTAGATTACACCGTAAGATAGTCTACCTTGGTTCGAGAAGAGAACTACCTTTGAGACAATAGGAGTTTAGTCCTATTGGTCCTAAACGATACAAAGGTGTATAAGGGCGGTTAACAAGTATTAGAGGATAAACGAGTTAAGGATGTTGTAACTCGCGTTTTTGGGAAAATCGAGAGGTGTTTAACATTACCAAGATGTCATGTTTTAAGGTATTTGAATGATATAATATCTGTTTCATAAGTCTTGAAGTCAAACGAGTTATGAAACAAAAGTCGACAAAAGTTGTCGTAACTTAGGTTCACAATTTTACTTAAACGTTAGGTCAAATGTTTCTGCGATTTTCTCCCAATTTACAAGGAATTACGGGGTGATCTACCTACCAAATTAAAGGTCTATGAGTCTAGTTTCCAATGCTTCAAACCGTTTGTCAATACGATCTCGGAGTATTGAGATATTGTATTTCCGTAGAACTGCGCAGGCTGGTAGGTGACAAGCTACTTGCCAAAATTTGGGGCTAAAATTTAAAAAGCCCAAAGTCGGTTAAGAGAGGGATTTTAAAAGCTTCTAAAGCCTGATAATTCACTATTATTTCACAGCTTCAAAACCTAAAGGAACCCCTTCAACCCCTCCCCAAAATAATCCCACACAAACCCTAATCAACTTTTCCCCTCTTTCAAGTTCTAGTTGAAGGTAAACCCTAGAGTTTGAGGAACCAAAGCAAGGGCTGAGTTATCTAACAATCAAGGTGAGTTTACTGCTCTATTTAATACATGTTTTCTACTGTTAAGTCTTGGTAAGTCGTTCTATGTGCGTAAGAACTCACGGGACGGTGATCGGAAGCCGTGAGTTCAAGTTATTCACTTGTAGCGGACTGTTTTGTGGACTGTTTTGTGTTGCTGTAAGGCTGCGTGTTATACTACTAATTTGTGAAGTTTTGGATGAGGAAGGGTGTGGAGAAACACCATATATATATTTAGGGTTGTGGCCTGATAGTTGTTCATAACATTTCCGGATCGTTTGACACGACTATAGTGGCCATTGTACGTATGAAGTGATTGGTTTGTGCGTGGACTGTTTTGGGAGGCTCTATATGATTCTTGGGTGTAAGAGTATTACTTATACATGCATGTACCAATAAGGTTTGTGGGAAGACTGTTG
>MCJB01050197.1:0-123627 GCA_002018475.1 Nicotiana obtusifolia
ATCTATAGACCATCCGCCCCCCGCCTCCGATCAAGAACCCTCAACGGTATGTCCCATTGCCAACTTTGTTTCTTATGAAAAATTTTCGAAATCTCATAAAGCCTTCCTAGCGCCCATCACCAAAAATGATGAGCCCAAAAGTTTTAGGCAAGCCGTACAGGACCAACATTGGAGGGATACCATGCAAAGTGAGATAAGGCCCTTGAAGAAAATGGTACTTGGACCATCGAAGACTTGCCCGACGGCAAACGAGTTATAGACTCGAAGTGGGTATACAAAACGAAATTTAAACCGAATGGTGAAGTCGAAAGATACAAGGCAAGACTCGTCGCCAAAGGCTATACACAAATGGAAGGTGTCGATTACCATGACACGTTTGCCCCCGTAGCAAAGTTGGTGACCGTAAGAAGCCTCATTGCCGTCGCCATCAAAAGGGATTGGAGTATTCATCAACTTGACGTGAACAATGCGTTCTTGCACGGTGACTTACATGAAGAGGTATACATGCGAATACCACAAGGTTACGATAAAGGGGGAGGAACAAAGGTGTGTAGGCTGAGGAAATCACTATATGGGTTGAAGCAAGCCTCGAGAAATTGGTATCAAAAGTTTACATCGGCCCTTTTGGAACTCAATTACAAGCAATCCGCTGCGGACCACTTGCTTTTTATATACAAGGAAGGAAGTATCTTTGTCACCGCCCTCATATACGTAGACGACGTCATTATGGCGGGAAATGATGAACACAAAATCAAAGAAACAAAGAAGTTCCTGAATGACAAGTTTAGCATCAAAGATCTCGGGCCGCTAAAGTATTTTCTCGGGATAGAAGCCGCTCGAACCAAAGACGGGATAGTGCTAAGTCAACGAAAATACACCCTTGACATCCTTGAAGATAGTGGAATGCTAGGATGTAGACCATGCACCTTCCCCATGGAACAGAACGTGAAGCTGGATAAAGGAGAAGAGGGCGTTCGGGTCGATGCTAGCAAATATCGAAGACTAGTTGGCCGATTGCTCTACCTCCAAGCCACGAGACCAAATCTTGCCTACTCGGTAAACGTCCTAAGCCAGTTCGTGTCAGACCCTCGACAGAAACACATGGACGCAGCCATGAGAGTTCTCCGCTACCTAAAAGCAACTCCGGGACAAGGTATTTTCTTTCCGAAAGAAGGAGGAATGGATTTGGTAGCGTACTGTGATGCGGACTGGATGGGATGCTCACTCACTCGGAGGTCTAGGACGGGATATGTTCTTCTTTTGGGGGGAGCTCCTATCTCGTGGAAATCAAAGAAGCAATCAGTCGTTTCGCGCTCCTCGGCTGAAGCGGAATATCGCGCCATGGCTAACGCTACTAGTGAAATATTGTGGATGCGTTGGTTGTTAGAAGGACTAGAAACAAGACAACATAGCTCTACACCTCTCTTCTGTGATAACAATGCGGCACGACATATTGCTAATAACCCGGTCTTTCACGAACGAACAAAGCACGTGGAAATGAACTGTTACTTTGTCAGGGAACGAGTCGAGTCACAGGAAATCAAGCCGTTTTACGTAGACACGAAGACACAGATAGCCGATCTCCTCACAAAGGCTTTGGGGGCTAAACAACTCGAGTTTCTTCTAGTCAAGATGGGCATGCGGAATCTACACGCTCCACCTTGAGGGGGAGTATTGAGATTGCATATTTCTCTCCCCTTATTTTACTCTCAATCAAATATTCATGCACATTTCCATGCACATTTACAGCCGTGCATTTTGGCCACCATTCACTATGTTTCCATTTTTGCATCTCTTGTATTGCCTATTTAGGCTTGTATATCTTCTTGTTCATTGTATCCGAAAATATACACAGTGAATAAAACAAAACCTTTGAACCATATTCTTTAATATTTGTGATAAATAAAAATTAGCAAAAATATACCTCTCAAAGATAATTCTTTCTACTCACACTAATTAACTTTTTCCAAAGCCAAATTTTCGTCACCTTCTGATAAATATGTTTTCTTGGCTTTTTCGTATTGATTTTAAGTTTTAGGACGTGTTAATGTTGATCTTGCAATTATATTCTTCTTTATTAGGCGAATATGTTATTTGATACTTAATATTCTGCTTAAACGCATTTATTTGCTGATCAAATAATATTGAATAACTAAAAATAATTAAAATTGCTAGTATTTTGCATATGAAAATAAGAGGGTGAAGATAGAGAAAAGAATAGTTAAAAATATTTTTATGTCCAATGCCTTGCATTTAAATTGAGCTTGTATTTGGAGCCAGCTCCACGTATTTTTGTAAGACAAAAATACCCCAATTTTTGGTTTAAACTTTGAACCAGCACAAAAAGAATAAAAAAATTTGAACAACTTTTCAGTACTGATCTACATCAAACAATGTTGACGGCAAACCTCGAGAAGACATAATAATCCGTCGACCTTTAGTTGTTGAGAAATTTTTCAATATTTATTAGAATTTATGTAAGTAAAATCATACTTACTTTTAAATTTTAAAATTAGGCATTCATACATTTTCTATAAAAGGATTTAATATTCATAGCTTTAATTAATTTTAGAATTATTAAATTTTAGAAAAATAATTAAATAATCAAAAAAGTAATCAAATAACTATTTTATCTAGTAAGTAGTGCCCATAATCAAAGATTTAGAACTCTAACATATGTTGCACATGTATGTATCTGTATATTTTAAAAGGATTTAAAACAAATATTTACAATAAGAAATTTCTTTATAATTTAGTACCGTACTTTAATCGTTGGTAGAAGGTTTCTCTTCTCAGATTATCAAGTACATTTACTTTATAAATTAATATACTTGATTTTTAAATACCCAATAGACTAACCATCTTTATGTTAAGCGTAAAAAAAGACATCAACAAATTAATACCGCGTAAAACCTAGAAGGAATAAAAAGTGGTCAAAACTTTGTACAATTCAAAATATTAGGAAATTAGTTTAATGATTATTCCTAAATATTTAAAAAAATAATTAAATAATTATTTTTAAATATTAAAAAAATAATAAATGACTACTCCTAAGTATTAGGCAGTTAATTAAATGACTATTTTTCCTAGTGCGGACTCTATTTCTTAAGAGTAAAAAAAAAGAACGACATTTCGCTAACAGCTTGTTTAGGTGGTTGTTACCTATTGTATTGTATTGTATCGTATTGTTACTTTAAATTCAATGTTTGTTTTGATTGTTACTTTAATTTTATTGTATCGTATCGTTAAATTCGTCGTTACGTAACGACGAAAAATGCCATATTATGTAACGACGAATGTGGTGTGGTGGCGTCGTTACCTTGCTTTTTCCTCTCATCTTGCCCTTCCTTATTATTAAATAATCGTATTTTATCTTTTATCCTCATTTTTTATATAATAATTCTACCTTGTATCGTACTTTTTATTAGTAATGTTGCAAGTTTATTCTTCGTATTGTTGGTGCATGACATCATCAAACGACGGTAAACGATACAATCTATCCAAACGTTGCATTCATCAAACAATACAATACCATACATTATGAAACGACATGTAACAATCATCCAAACAAGCTGTAAGAATCTTCGTGATTTTAATACAGTATAAATAAATAAACCAATTCTCCATTATACCAATAATAATGATATCCTAATATTTGTGGTTAATTGAGAAAAATGTCGATTGCAAATTGTAGAATCACATTGCTCTATTTAGATTAATTATTATATAGGCCTTCAGTAAAGGAAAGCAGGCTACATGATCCAACATACAAGCCCAATATGGTTACTTTGTGCTGGATCCTTTGGTATTTCATAAATCTAAAGGGAGATTGACATATACATAGCACTCCTAATAATTATTAATAAATTTTAGCCAAGGATTAGGTTAGAAACTAAAGCCTAACTTGGTATTGAATAGCCAAATCATACCAAACGAACTAAAAATAGGAGAATATGAATATTCAACTAGTAATTTCAAGCTTGTTCCCTTCCAAAATCAAGATTCATCCCAAAAAAATCGCAAAAATTTACCAAATATTCGATATGAGATTTGGATATTGTATATCCACGTGTATATCACGTTGTATATCTGTATATGTCAAACAAGACTTTCATTTATATACACACACCAGTGTAACGACGTTAAACAATACAAACTAACATCATGTTGTATATCAGTGTATATCACACAAACATTTCATTGACATACGTAGAAATTTATATCAATATGCATGATATATATGATAGAGACGAATAAACATGGTGCTATATAATGATATATAAGGTGATATACACGGATATAAAGAGGAGGATACACGAGCGGGGTCTTTTTCTGTCACGACCCAAAATCCACTAGTCGTGATGGAACCTAAACGAACCTGCTAGGTAAGCTAATTAACAATAACCCAATTCAAATGAGATTTACTGAGAAAATAAATGATGAAATAACTGAACTTTTATACAACAACCCAAGGACTGGTAGTATAAACCATGAGCTTCTAAGACCTAGAGTTTACAAAGCTAGTATGAAATAAATAAATCATCTGTTCGAAATATAAATAAACAGGTTTATAAAACTAAGACTACCAAGAACAAAAGGCAGCTAGAACCGGAACCCAGGTATATCTGTAATGCCAGCTCCTACCATACACAACAACATCAGCTCCAAAATCTACACGCAAGGTGCAGAAGTGTAGTATGAGTACATCTGACCACATGTACTCAACAAGTAACAAACCTAACCTTAGGTTTAAAGCAGTGAGGAGCTCGAAAAATGGTCAGAGTCCAACACTAATAGCCAAGAACAACTCGTAACAATATAATAAAGGCAGTACAAGTGTAACGACCCGACCAGTCATTTTGCTTTTTTGATATCCGTTCCCCGAATTAAGACTCCCCGTATGTGCTTTTACTGTTTTATGACTTGCGGGGATAGTTAGTTCAGATTTGGTAGGGTTCGGGTTGAAATCGGAACACCTAGTTCCCTAATAGTGGCTTAAAATGCTTAAGTTTGACTTGAGTCAACGTTTTGAGTAAACAACCTCGGATCTGGGATTTGATGGTCCTAATAGGTTCGTATGATAATTTCGGACTTGGGCGTGTATTCAAATTGAGTTTCGGATGACCCGGGGAGCGTTTTAGTGCTTAATGTTGAAAGTTGGAGCATTGAAGGTTTTCAAGTTCTTTAAGTTTGGTTTGGAGTAGGTTTTGGTGTAATCGAGGTCCTTTTGGGATTCGGAGCCTGGGAATAGTTGCATATGATGATATAAGACTTTCACGAAAAATTTGGTGTCGTTACAAGTATTTTAAGTATGATTTAGCGCGTTCTGAGTTAGTTGGAAGAACTTGAAGTTCTTAAGTTGATTCGATTTGGTTTTGGGGTGTGATTCTTAGTTTTGATCTTGTTTCATGCATTTCGAAGGTTCGAGCGAGTTCATTTTATGTTTACGAACTTGTTGATATATTTAGTCGAGGCGGTTTTATTGTTCGCAAAAGTGAAATATAGGGGAGCCAGCGAGGTCTGTGGAAGCAAAATATTTTCAGCAGAAGTGAACTCGCTTCGGCGATGGAGGGTCCGCAGGTGCGGAGGGAGGCAGCCTGGCCAGAGTCGCAAGTGCGCAAGGTGAGCCGCAGAAGAAGGCTTGCAAATACGGGACTTGGCCGCAGGTGCGTACAGTCGTGGGTCGCGCGTGTTCCACAGATGCGGACAAGCGACCACAGGAGAGGCCCCGCAGAAGTGATGATTGTTATGCTGGGGTAGTGAGGTTCAATTAATGTCGGGACTTAGAGTTTTTGGTTCATTTCTTTCACTTGTTGGATGATTTTAGTGCTCTTTGAAGAGGGGTTTTCACCTAGCACTTTGAGGTAAGTAATTTCTAAACAATATGAGTTTAATACATGCATTTTGGGTAGATTCTTAACCTATAAATTGGAAAAATTATGGGTTTAGTTGAAAAAAATCTAGGTTTTGATAAAAATGAGATTTAACAACGAAAATAATTATGCAATTGGGTAGAAATTATATATTTGAATTTATGAGGTTATGAGTAACATTTATCTTTGAAAATTTTCGGAATCGGGGCACGTGGGCCCGGGGGTTATTTTAGGAATTTTCCAATTTAGGTTGGGTAATTTCTCTAATAGCTAAATAATGAAATTGTGAGTGTATATTGATTAATTTATATAATATTTGGCTAGTTTAGGATTGTTTGGCACCAAGTTGAGGCTTTCGAGCGAATTTATGGACTGGAAGTGAGCTTGAGAACGAGGTAAGTTTCTTGCCTAACCTTGTAAGAGGGAACTAATCCCCTTAGGTGTATCTTGCTGTGTATTACTTGTGTGGGGAGTTACGTACGCACTAGGTGATGAGAGTCCGTACGTAGCTATATTCCATGAGGTGTCCGGGTAGACTTAGATCCGCACCATGTCTTTAATTGTACTATTGTATTTATTATGCATATTAATCGTCTTGAATAGAGCTAAGACTAGGGATTTTAAAGTTGCTATTTTCGACTTAGATTTCTTGTTTTTTTGAAGATTTGAGGAATACTTAATATCTTGAGAAATCCATGTCCTCTCGCATCGCAAGTACTTCCGCGTGCGAGGTGAACTTCTCTACTCTTATGGGATTGGGTCGTGCGCCTGGGCAGTATGATAACACTATTCTTATGGGAGCGGGCCGTTCGCCTCGGCAGAATAATAGATGCATATATGGTTCGTGCCGTTCGACTCTCGGCAGTGTACACATTATTCTGAATCGGGCCGTACGACCTCAGCATAAATCGTGCGTGATAATTCTTGGAGCTCGAATACACTTGATATTATTTTTATGACTTGAGAGGTTATGATTTATTTAATGGCCTGAAATTGTTGAAGTTAACATGTATCAATTGGAGATTTTAAATTGACTATCAGTTAAAGAACCATTCATTCATTGCTGGTTATTGCGTCGTTATTATTATTCATGTGTTCCATGCCTATTTAGAATTTTTGTATTTTTATTATTGGCCCGTAATAAGTGTCGATGTTGACCCCTCATCACTACTTCTTCGAGGTTCGACTGGATACTTACTGGGTACATGTTGTTTATGTACTCACGCTACACTTCTGCACAAATCGTACAAAATCTGAGGCGGGTGCATCTGGCATTCATTCAGGCGTGCACCCCAGATACCCTGGGGCATAGTGGTGAGCTGCTCTATGAGTCTATTCTACAGCACCCACAATCTCTCTTTTGTATTTACTTTCTGTCTATATTATTTCAGACAGTAGCATATGTGTTTTGTAGATTCTACTAATTGCTCATACACTTGTGACACTAGGTCTTGGGAACATGCTAGTAGACACTTTATGATTTTGAGTATTTATTTCCCATATTTGCTCTTTCATTAGTTTACTCTTTACTCTATTAAATCTCCCACTTCTCATTACTTAATAAATAGAAATCAACCACTTTGAAAGTATTAAAAAAGGGATAAATACATGACAAGTTCACCGTTGGCTTTCCTAGCGGCGACATTAGGCGCCATCACGACCTATAGGGGAAACTGGATCATGACAACATAGTATCAGAGTACTAGGTTCACGTAGGTCTCAAAAGTCATGATCATGCCTAATAGAGTCTTGCGGATCGGTGTGGAGACGTCCGTACTTATCTTCGAGAGGCTATAGGGTGTTAGGAAACTACTCTTTCTTCATCTCCTATCGTGCAGTTGATTTTGTGCTAAGTATCTTTATCTTATTCTCTCACATATGATGAGAACGCGCGCGAAAGATGTACTCGACCATGGAGGAGCTGCACCCCTGTTGCTAGAGGCCGAGGGAGGGTTCCAGCTCGTGGTAGAGGACGAGGGCGTATTAGAGTTGCTTCAGTTGTGCCACCAGTGGATCCAGTAGAGGATCCTGTTATTGAAGAGCAGGGCGAGGTGCCAGCAGTGGAGCTGGCCCTAGTAGATTTCATGTCCTCACCAAGATTCCAGGAGGTCATGGGCCGTATGCTACGGTTCATGGATTCTATGACGTAGGCTGGTATATTTCTAGCACACCCAGCCACATCTCAGGTGGGAGGGTGACACAGACCCCTACGGCTCAGGCTCCAGGGCATGCAGCTGCCGTATATCAGACCTCGGGCCCACTACCCGTAGGTGGAGCTCAGCCAGCTGCAGCGGCTACACCTGAGCCAAGACCAGCTGCGGCCGGCGAGCCGCAAAAGATGTTGGATAGATTGACCAGGCTAGATCCTCCTGTCTTTGGAGGTGAGCGACATGAGGACCCCCAGGACTTTATTGTTCGTTGCAGGGACAAACTGCACAGCATGAGGATATTAGAGTCCCACGGGGTGGACTTTACCACCTTTCAGTTGGAGGGTAGGGCCCGTAGATGGTGGCAGTCCTATCCTCTCGGCTGGCGATCAAGTTCTCCTCCCTTGACTTGGGACCAGTTCACACGCCTCTTTCAGGAAAGTTATATTCTACCCTCTTAGAGGGAAGAGTTGCGATCAGTTCGAGCAGCTTTAGCAAGACCAGATATCGGTGACCGACTATGAGGCGAGATTCCCTGAGTTATCTCGCCATACACTTATGATACTCCCTATCGATGCAGAGAGAGTGCGAAGGTTTGTTGCGGGCTTGCACTCTGGTATTAGGACACTATGGTCCGAGAGGTTTGAGATGGGCACTTTTTACAAGCTGGTTGTGGATATAGCTCAGAGGATCGAGGGTGTTTGTCAGCGGAGCCGAGAGCAGACGCTGAGGGACAAGCGATTTTGATATTCTGGAGGGTTTAGTGGTGCTTCGTCTGGGGGTAGAGGTCAGTTTGTAAGGGGTCAGTCTAGCAGGCCCACATATCCAGCATCGTCGCCTTCTCGTAGTGCTCCAATGCAGCCCTATTTCAGTGCTATTCCAGAGGGCTCCTACCGTCCACCAGCTATTCAGGGTTCCTACAGTGGGTATTCAGGCTATTGTTGCTCCCAAACACACACGCAAGTATACATGGTCATACAAGTAATAAAATGATAAGTCAAGTGTAGAACCCACAGAGACTTGTATTAACTACCCACTAAATTCACCAATATTGTTATTCGGTCAAAAGCCAATCCAAGTTCAAAAATGTGGTTATACTAAGCAATAACTATAACTAGTAACTAAATGATCAAGCAGCAAAATGGTTATTGTGTATTCAGTAGAGATAAATATTCAAGGGTTGTGATCGATTCAACAATCCTAAGGTGTTCTAGTTAACTCTCCTTTCCATACAATTCACTCATGGTTGCTAATTAATCGAACAATTACTCTCGTAGCCTTTTTCCAAGTACTACTCGCCTATTCAAAATAGATTAACGCCTATATTCCTATGAAATCAATCTATTAAGAACGTATTAAGATTACGATATTTAATTAAGCACGGTGACTAGGTATATTCCTATCCTAACTACAAATTCGCCCCCCTCAGAGTTAAGTTCATGCTCTCTTCAATTCTTCTCTAATCTAAACATGGCTTTCCCAAGCATAGCATAGATAGTAAATAGAACCTAACTGCTGGCCAAACAATTTAACAATTAATCACAGAATTAAAGAAACAACCATATATTAGTGAATTGCAGTCAAGGTTACGTCAACATTAAACAAAAACATTCATGGCTAAATCACAACCCCAGAACTATAGGTTTTAGCCACTCATGATAATATCAAACAATTTCATAAGTGTTGGATAATTGAAAATACTAAGAAAAGATGAAGAAAACTGAGATTTCCTCACTCCCGAATGTTTCTCATGTGTATCCTCTCTTCAAAGTGGTGTCTCCCTCCTCAATATAGGCTTAGTCTTGCTTTTATATGAGTTGGGTAGATCTAGGGTCGAAATAACCTTGTCTTGGGCAAACTTGGATAATTTCCCGTCACCAGCGTCTAGGGCAGCGTGGGGCACTAGCCCTGGAGCTGGCTTGCTAAAGTTTCTACCAACGGCGCCACATGTGGCGTGGGTGCTGCCTGTGGCACTGAAATTCCACATTTCCCATTTTTCCTATGTTTTGGCTCTAATCTCGCACCTTTCACCCCTAATTGCTTCCGGATGATTCAAACACATAAAAACACCATGAATTAATATAAATCAATACATTTTACATCCTAAATCCACGAAATAGGAGTAAAACATGAGGCGGTATACATATAAATATATATACTTTAAGCTAAATATTAATACCCCACACTTAGACTCCTGCTCGTCCTCGAGCAATGAGACTATCAACTCTACCCCAACTACGTACAAATCTCAACTATAGAAGGGCACTTCAATTTTTAACCATACACTCTACCCTTGACTATTATCGATACAAAAAATCAAGCATGAACATACAAAATTCACATTCTTCCCGTTTTAAACATGCCCAAATATATCCATTTCAAATCAATCAATTCAAACAACCTATTCGTAACCACCCTACCTCAAAAGCCGACTCGTGACCTCTAAGCACTCTCAACTCGCGCGCTTACCCAACAAAAGACGTTTACAACATTACTAATTCTTCATGAGATCATGTTTCCTCACCAACAAACAAAAGAGTGAATATAGAATAGTCCACATATTCAAATATGCTTTTTAATATAAGTTAAGGACATCACACAATTGAACAAAATTCGGTTACTCTCACAAAGAATTCATATGCATCCCGTGGTTGTACCATAAGCTTGCCCGTAGTGTACATCTCTACTAATCTAAGCTAGCCAAATCTAGGATTAATTAGGACTTTAAGGCTGTAATGTAGGCTAAGGGACGGGTAGGATACATTTAGGAATAGTGACTACCCCTCCTAAGCACTTTAAAACACTACACTCACAAATCGAACACATATTCTTCTCAACCAATCTCTTGCTCAAACCATATACAACATAGCCCTTTTTACATTAAGCACTTCTATACTCCCACTAGCACAAATTAGTAAGATTATGAGGTGCGTGTTTTTCTACATTATTTGACTATCATCATTTTTTTTCCTTTGCAATTTTTTTCTTTTTCTCTATTTTCTTTGACACACACGCCATATATTAAAGTTCATCGGCTATTGATCCTTCCTCTTTTTTTTTTCTTTTCAACTTTAGTACACCAAAGGGCCCTTTCATGTTTCCACTCAAAAGCTACTCCCCAATCTCTCACCTTACTTCTTTTAGCGACTAGCTACCTTAGGAGGTAAAGGTTCAACAATCTCAAATTAAGAACAACATAGGGGTACGACTTGTAATGTAGGTGCCAAAGAAAAGGTTTATAGGCTCAAAGGGTTAGCAACAGAAAATCTTATCTTCAAGTGACACGCATATCTGTGCTCAAGCAATAAACGCCTACGTCATCTCCTAGACTAGCACAACTTAAAAATTTCGCTTTGATTAACGCATGAGGCAAGTTCTAGACTATACAGGATAGCACAGAAGCTCACAAATCCTTACACACACATTGTACATGACTCAATAAAGAAGGTTTGTTCAACTCTCAAGTCAAGCAAGCACATATAATTGAGAAATTTAAGCAATAATGCACTATGTGGCATACAAGTCTAACAACTGAGAAAAGGCGTCACAAACTAGGCTATTTACTTCACTTAGACGTCACAATTCAAACCAAATGCATGAGAAGATATGTCATAGCCTAATGTGCCAGCACCAAACATGTCACTAGGTATCTCAGAGCAACTCAGTTTCTTCCTAACCTGCTCCTAAAAAATAATAAAGTACTCGGCTTGAGCTACACCCTTGAAAAAGAACCGGCGCCCAAAGAAAAACCAACGGATACTTCCTAACTATCCTAAAAAAAAAAAAATCTTTTTGGTGTTTTAATCCGACTTTATCCCTCAAGAAAATTGTCCAACAGATCCATCGTCGGAAAAAATCCTAGCTTTCTCTGATAATTTTTTTCTTTTTGAATTTTTGAATTTTTTTTCTTTTTCTTTTTAAAACAAACTAGACTAAAAACTAGACTAAGTAAAAAATAATAAAAGAACAAATCGATACAATTTATACAAAGTACATCACAATTAGTAGTTCTCCCACCCCACACTTAGCATATGCTTAGTCCGCGATGCATGTAAAATGTAAAATAAAGTAGGGTGAAAAGAAAACTCCCTGTCAGTCGGAGTCCTCCTCCTCAGCATGCCCGCCATCAATAGCTCCGGGCACATCATCATCAGGTCCAAGAGGCACCAAAGCCATCGGCCCAGTGACATAATCACCAATGAATCCTACGTGTCAGAGCCCTTGCATGTGTTTGCATCCTCCGAAGAGTGAACGGGGCTTCCCGGTGCAATACCTAATATCTCTTTGGAATAACTAGACAAATCATTGTGTAAATGCATGCGATCCTCGTCTGATACACTCATCCTTCTCATGATTACATTCAAGGAGATATAAAGATACCTGTTGAAGTTCTCGTCTCTTCTGTTCCGTGCTGCCTGAGTGAGCTTAGACATAGTCTCCAACAAGGATGTGATGTCCAACAGCCCTTTAGGAGCCTCCACCACCTCATCATACCCTGGGTACTCTGGCACCTCCCAGGAGAGCATATATTCTGTGAGCAAGTTGCCGAAGAAAAACCTCTTAATCTGCTGCCCAAATCGTGTGCGGGCCATCTACCCCGGCATGATCTCACCCACATTAATGGGTCTCCCAGTCATAAAAAAGAATATCGCACACACTCGAGCTCGAGTGCATTCGCTGTTGTGTTCAACTGGCATGAGTCTGGCTTGCACAAAATTCTGCCAGCGGTCTTGTTGAAATCAGAGCGAACAATCTGAAGATGGATATCACCTTGCTTTTTGGTCCACATGGCATTTGAATTGACGCCACAAAGAGTGTGATGTATCGCCGTGTAGCTTCGGCTTGTGATAAATTTCTTTTGACTCCTCGGATCAGAGTTCTCAGCCCCCAGAAATTCACATAAGGCCCGCCTATTCAGTGGCACATCTATTCCATGGACATGTGACTAGAACAAGTCCGTATTCCAGTTGGCGTACAGTTCCCGCACCATGCTCAAACTTGCATGGCCGGGGCAGTCTATAAGTTTGTCCATGTTCAATGCTCGCAATCGGCCAAACACGTCCAGGAAGTTCCTTTCTAGAGCTTTCACATTAATTCCCATCTGGAGATGTACCTCCCATATGGCATGAAGTCCCTATGCCATCTAATAGCAGCATCACTGGTTAGTTTCAAACGAGGCCTCAGTTGCAATGGTGCCTGTTCTGATCCCCGGCAACTTGTTTCCCTTTAGCTTGCCTCGAGGATCCTTCTCCTTTCTTGCGCTTTTTGGGCGCGGGGACAGTGGTGGAGGACTTTCCTATTCCCTTGCCCGTGTTTGCATTATCACGAGCCATAGCAACCTATAATACAAATAAGCATGCATGTCAGAACAAATCAAGAAATCTGCCTATGGTTGTCATGCGAGTCAAAAATGACCACACACTTAAAACCGAAAGCTCAATGTATAATACTAACAATTGTGGTCTAAAACGCACAAGTGTTGCACCCCAAGGCAATGGGTACTCAAGAGTTCCCCATGCCTCTCAATAGCTAAAATGCACTCACGATGCGACACAAACAAGTGATTGATCATGGCGAAGTGAATTAACCTCAATGCAAGCAAGAGGCATATGGTACTTAATTTGTTTACAACTACTACACTAAATTAGTTAATCCTACAAAGTGCTACAACATACATAATATATGATACATGATGTGGGCGACATGTGTGCATTGAAAACCAAGATCCCAAGTATGTAAAATCATCCCCACACACCCCACAGTTAGCCCAATATCATATACAACTGCACTCAGTTACATAGACTTCACCGGTGCACAAAATATTCACTCAAACATTTTAACAAACACCTTGTGGGCATGAAGTGTGCACACTTTCGTTTAACAATGGTAGAACATGGTGGCCCTCCCAAATTTCAACGAAGTAGAGGGAATTCTAGTTTACTACTCCGTAGACAATACAACCACAAACTAATTTCGGCCCACAATCGGGCCACCCACCATAGAACAAGTCTTAAGAAGCAACTTATGTGCAAAATTTGGGGATTCGGGTATTTGGGAGATGGGATGTTCATTATCATCTACCTATTAAAAGAAGAGAAAAAAGAAGAAGAAGAAGAAGAAGAAGAAGAAGAAGAAAAGAAGAAGAAGAAGAAGAAGAAGAAGAAGAAGAAGAAGAAGAAGAAGAAGAAGAAGAAGAAAACAGACATGTAGGATTTAGGATGAGAGCAAGAGAGACACGTCAGAGAGCTGGTGCGTGAGAGAGAGAGAGTATGAGAGCAAGATATTTGAGTGTTGTTTAAATTTAAGGTGGTTATGGGTACTTGGTATCTAGTATGGGTTGTAATGTGAGAGTATATGGGTAGATGAGTTGAGTTTTATGGGTATGGGTTAATCAAATATATAATTAAACAAAACGAAAAAAAAAAATTAAAAACTTACCTGCCCACCCCCCAGCCCAGCGCCCCATGCTAGGCTTGGCGCTAGGGGGCTTCGAACATAGTGGAAATGGTGCCCCAGGTAGTGTGGGATGCTGGGCTGGGCTGTTTCAACGATTTTTCAGTTTTTATTTTTTTTATATAACATCGCGATCCCCCCAGCACTTTATATATCCAATTTACATGCCTAAAACCATTCTACCTCTAATTTCTATGCCTACAAAGAAAATGCAAACTTTAGTCTACTCTAACAAAAAAAATTAAAAAGCTAAGCTATGAAAGCAATAAAAATTGGGTTGCCTCCTAACAAGCGCCTGATTTAACGTGGCGACATGACGCAGGGCCTCGCTTATTCATCAGAGAGTACAACTTTGGTCTTCTCTCGATCAATTATTCCTCCCCAATAGTGCTTGACTATGTGCCCATTCACAAAAAATTTGCTTTCACCATTTAACGCGCGCAGCTCAATTGCACCATAAGGAGTGACTCTAACCACCTCAAATGGGCCTGACCATCTTGATTTTAACTTTCCAGGAAACAACTTGAGCCTAGAATTGAACAATAATACCTGTTGGCCTGGCTCGAAGTGGCGTGGCTTGATACGCTTGTCATGCCATCTTTTCGTTTTCTCTTTGTATAGCTTAGCATTTTTATAAAAGAGCAGTCTGAACTCATCTAATGCATTCAACTGCAAGAGTCTCTTCTCACCTGCGGCTTCAAGCTCCATATTCAACTTTTTAATGTCCCAGTACGCCTTGTGTTCAAGTTCAACAGGCAAGTGACATGCCCTCCCATAAACAAGCTTATACGGAGACGCTCCAATTGGCCTTTTGCAGCCCAATCCTTCCTATTCACACTCACCGTCTTCTCTGAGATTTGCTTTATTTCTCTATTAGACACCTCAGCTTGTCCACTTGTTTGCAGATGATATGCCGTGGCCACTCTATGGCGGACTCCATATTTAGCTAAAAGGTTATTCAACAACCGTATTGTAAAAATGTGTCCCTTCATCACTAATCAAGACACGTGGAGTCCCAAACCTCAAGAATATGTTCTTTTTCACAAAGGCGGCTACCACCTTGGCATCATTTGTTGGCAATGCGATCTCCTCTACCCATTTTGACACGTAGTCAATTGCTAGCAAGATGTATTTGTTTCCTCTGGACAGTGGGAATGGTCCCATAAAATCTATCCCCGACTCATCAAAAATCTCGACCTCCAGAATGTTATTCAAAGGCATCTCATGCCTCTTTGTGATTGTTCCTGTTCTTTGACACTGGTCACACTTCTTAACAAATGCATGGGCATCATCAAGAGTCATACTCGCATAGTAGATGAAATAAAACATCTTGTCCTTCCTCTGGCCTAGCACTGCCCCAATAGCATGGTCACTTTCATCACACATAAGTTCAAATGGTAAGGACCAATCCGGTGCCGCAGTAATTGGGGCAGCCACCAACTGCTTTTTGAGCTCTTCAAATTCCTTTAGGCAGGCATCATCAAAATTGAAAGTTACTTCCTTTTCAAGCAATCTACACAACGGAGTAGCAATTTTTGAAAAATCTTTAATAAAGCATCTATAGAATCCCCCGTGTCCCAAGAAACTCCGAACACCCTTCACAAAAATGGGTGGAGGTAATTTTTTGACCGCTTCCAGCTTCGCCTCATCAACTTCAATGACGCTCCTAGACACTCTATGACCCAACACGATGCCTTCTTGCACCATAAAATGGCACTTTTCCCAATTCAATACTAGATCTATTTCTTCACAACAGGCCAACACCTTGCTCAAATTCTTCAAACATTTATCATAAGAAGACCCAAATACTGAAAAATTATCCATAAAGACTTCCACAAAGTTTTCCACCATATTGGCTAAAATAGTCATCGTGCATCTCTGGAAAGTGGCTGGTGCATTAGAGAGACCAAACGGCATTCTCTTGAAGGCGAAAGTGACATAAGGACAAGTAAAAGTGATATTCTCCTGATCCTCTGGGAATATGACAATCTGGTTGTACCCCAAATACCCATCAAGGAAGCAATAATCTTCATGCCCTGCCAATCTGTCCAACATTTGGTCAATGAATGGAAATGGAAAGTGGTCCTTGCGGGTTGCTTAGTTGAGCCTTCTATAATCAATGGAAACTCTCCACCCCGTCACGGTGCGAGTAGGAATTAGCTCATTTTTCTCATTCTCTACCACAGTCATCCCCCTCTTTTTAGGCACACATTGCACTGAGCTTACCTAGTTGCTGTCACAGATAGGAAAGATGATACCTGCATCGAGCCACTTAATTACTTCCTTCTTCACGACTTCTTTCATAATGGAATTTAATCTCCTTTGATGCTCAACACTGGGGTGGTGTCCATCTTTCAGAAAGATTTTATGCATGGAAAATGATGGAATGATTCCCTTGATGTCAGTAATTGTCCACCCTATAGCCTTTTTATGCTCGCAAAGTACTCTGAGCAATTTTTCTTCTTGTACATTAGTCAGGCTGGATGAGATAATCACTGGCAATGTCTAAAAGTTCCCCAAATAAGAATAGCTCAAACGCGCTGGAAAGGGCTTCAATTCTAGCTTTGGAACTTCTTCAATAGATGACTTAGGAGGGGTCAAAGTGACAGGCCTGTCCAACTCCTCAATTCTACCAAGCCCATGGAAATAATTGCATGACATGTCAAGTACTTGCTCAATTTTTCCCGTCATCTCATCTTCACTATCTTCTTCATCCTCATTTAAAGCTCGTTCAAGAGAATCTATGGGGCTCATATAAGGCACCAATGACTTAGCATCGCTTTCCACCACAGAAATCATGGATAGCTCTTCATGGTAGGTTGAAAATCTGATAGCTTTATACACATTGAATACCTCCATTCGATCACCTACTCTCATCATCATCTTTCCTTCGTATACATCAATAATAACTCGTCCCGTGGCTAAGAATGGACACCCCAAAATAAATGAGACTTCCTAATTAGGCTCGTAGTCCAAGATAATGAAATCAACTGGAAATATGAAAGAATACACTTGAACTAACACATCTTCAATCACTCCTTTAGGATGAGAAAGGCAGAGATCAACCAACTGTAAGATTACTGTTGTTGGGTGCGGCTCACCCTATCCCAACTGTCTGAACACAAATAGCGGCAACAAATTGATGCCCGCTCCAAGATCACACAAAGCTCGCCCGACTGCATGCTTACCAATCAAGATTTGGATAGTGAAAATACTTGGATCGTTCAATTTATGAGGTAGCTTGCTTTGAATTATTGAGCTACATTCCTCACTGAGTGCCACAGTCTCGAATTTGGTTAACATCCTTTTATTTGCCACTACGTCCTTGATGTATTTAGCGTATTTGGGCACTTCTTGCAGGATGTCTACCAGTGGAATATTGATTTGTACTTGCTTCAAAATATCAAGAAACTTTTTATGCACAGCATTATCCTTCACTTTCTACAATCTTTGAGGGAACGGAGGTGGTGTCCTCATAACTAATGGTGGGGGTTTCTTAGCCACCGCCTCTTCAACTGGCTTCTCTGACTCCTTTGATTTTTCTGATTCTGACTCTATAGTGGCCGACTTCTCATTAAAGATCATTTGTTTTCTCTTTTCCGACTGGACTTCTTCTAACTGTCTCCCATTCCTATGCAACACAACATTAATATATGCCTTAGGATTAGCCTCAGTGTCATTTGGAAGAGCTCTAACTGGTTGAGTATTTTGCGCACTGGCAAGTTGTCCCATTTGTCGCTCCAAATTTCTTATTGCTGCGGCTTGGGCCTATTGATCAACCATTAACTTTCTTCATTATCTCTGTGATTCGGTCAAATTACACCTTAATAATAGTGTAAGTGGTCGATGTCAAATATAATAACCCAACAAGGTTGGGGTCGAATCCCACAGGGAATAGGTGTGAAACTATTGTCTAATTAATGTAATACTTGACTAAGTCGTAATTCTATCAAGTACGTCAAATAGAATAAAGAAGTGTTGAATGTATAAGTAAACAGTAAAAACTAATTTTTATAGTATGAATGTGAAAAATATGAATTTAAGAAACCAAGGTTGTGTCCCCCTTAATGTAGTAGAATGTTCTTGATATTAATATTAAATACCTTTATTGATATGCAATTGATGCTTAATTTACTATCCGATATTTCCCAATAATTGGATAGTGTATCCTCTCTACGATTCTCCCAAATACAAAAGAGTCATGCTTAAGAACAACCAATTAAACGCCAAATTAAAACCTACTTATTCCTAAGCGGTTTTATTAAACAAGGTTTAAAGCCTTGAGTCTTTGTTATTTATTACTACCAAATTCTATCTCACTTTTCCAAGATAAAATAGAGTTAATTGGCGTTCGTTAATGTTTGCAACCACTAGCGATTAATTTAAGAACAAGAAATAAATAAATATCAAGCTTCCTTCGAAATCAGATTCAATATCAAGATCTCAACAACATTCTACCCATCTAGGGTTCACAACCTCAGCGTTTGAGTCTAGCTACACATGATGATAATTAAAGAACAATGAAGAGTAATTGATGTCATCTTACAAAAATAGAAGGTATTTGATCCCCAAAAGCTTCTAAAAATTCAAAATAATCAATTGCCGTACTTTGTACTCTAAAAGACAAGTAGCCTTCACAAAACCCTATAAAACCTATTTATAGAGGCCCAAAACCCGAGGCGAATTTCGGTCTGATTTGCCCCTGTGGTAAAAATGCGGACCGCATTTCTGTCGCAGAACAGAAATGTGGACCGCAAATCATCATCGCCCGTCGCAAACTCCACCAGAAAATTTTGCTGTCATCACATTTTGATTTGCGGTTCGCATGTTGATTGCAATCGCATTCTCCACTCTGATTTTCACCCAGAAATCTGTTTGTGTTTGCGATTTCACCTTGTAATTTCGCGGACCGCATTCCTGTTTTGCGGTCACATTTGCGATCGCATTCTTGTCATGAAGATTGGCCTAGAGTTTTGTCTTTGTCTGCGATCTACTTGTGGAATATGCGATTCGCATTTTCTGTTTGCGATCGCATACTCGCATATGCGATGATCTTACTTCTTTTCTTGTCTTCAGCTGGCTTTTTGAACTCTTTTCCGTACTTCTGAGTCCTTACACTCGATATACTGCAAATACACTAAAATTACATAAGTATCATGATAATTTGCAAGTAAAACAAGTCAAACTTTAAGCAAGTAATATCAAAATGTGCCGAAATTACCCGGCACATCAACACCCCCAACTTAAACTCTTGCTTTTCATCAAGCAACTAAAATAATACTATCCTATCTAGACTCTACTTGTCAAACATGAGACAATACTGACCATGGACGGTGTTTGTTGTTAGTATCTCAAGTATAACTCTTTGAGTACTGTACCCTCCTTGAATCATCAATATATTCCAAGACAACCAATCAATTAGTGAACTTTAAGCTTCAACAAAGTAACTAAAGGCTACCTTCAGCTGAATACATTTATGCCTTACTCAAAGCTCAACTTACTATCAACCTAGCAATGTATGTGCCCTCATTGAAAAGAAAGTCCCGCTCTCACAACATTTATCATAGCAATGCAAAGGGACTAAAGTGCAAGTACACTTACTCTCAGAACAAAATTTCAAGTGTCACCATATGCCATACAATAGGCTTGCCCTTATTTTAATTCATCACCTAGTTATAAGGACCCTCGGTTGGAGATCACATAAGGACTTTGTAAGCTTGTAATTTCAGTTTAAGGAAGGGTAGGATATATTTAGATACAGGTGGCTTCTTCCTCCTTGAACACTAATTACATTCTTCTTTCTTTTAACCTTTGGTTTCTTTTCGACCCCATAGCCTTAATAGCGTTAAGTTCCCACATTGGACCCACCTTGTATACCTCACTATTCTATTCCCAAGCTCCATTATTGCCAATACATACATAACTATTTTTGTTTCTTTCCTCTTTCTTTTTTTTCTTTTTTTTCTTTTTGGAGCTTTCATAAATTCACATGAGCACTTTGAGGTACGGGTTCCCAACTTCATTTCACAGCCTTGCCCATTTCCATGTTGACCCACACCCCCAACTTAAACATTTAGCAATGTTCTCAATGTTCAAGGAGGAACAGGTTCAAAAGAGATCATGTTTTACGAATGGGACAAGTTTGTAATGAGAGGCCAAGGAAAAGGCTACAAGGCTCAAATAGGGTACTAGTGATATTAATTATGCACAGGTAGGCTGAAAAGGCTAGAAAGGTTTCATAAATAATCAAAGAAAGCCTAAGATCATCTCTCTAACTCAGTGTACATATACTAGGCATCGAAAAACCAACCGGGCAAGTTCTAGATGGCAGAAGCGAACACAAGAACTATCTAAACAAGGAGCTCACACACATTGGCACACACACTGTTCGGTTAACATAATTTACAGCTTTAGAGTTGACATTTGGTTACTCGAGGCTTTCCTTGTGTATACATACACGATTCTAAGTAGACCTAGAGTTACCGAGTGAGCCTCAAATTCACATAATTGATTTGTTAACAAGGGTCAAATCTTCACACAGATTTACATACTTAATACTCAACAAGTTTACCATCCCGGTCAATATATCTCATATTCATAGGCCCGGTTCTACTATTACACCCTTGAAAAAGAACCCGGCAGAAGAAAAAAACAAGGGAATTTTATTTAGGAACTTAATTTTACTCACTATTTAATTACAAAATCATGTATACATAAATCATTAATCATTACTACCTAATGTACAGTTATCAAATGTCACTAAACATGCCCAAAAATACATCAACTACACAAATACACAGATATAAGGCTATCACCCCCAACTTAAAACATGCATTGTCCCCAATGCATAAAAAGAAATATAGAGTACAAGGGGCTCCCTGGGGGCGCAATTGCGCAAAGAGATGCGGTAGCCTAGGTCTCCTTTCGAGCTGAGCTGCTAGCTTCTCCCACTGGTGGCCGTGTGGCTGACGAGTCAGCCCTGGCAGCCACTTCTGCTAGCGATTGCTGAATGGCCTTCTCAATGTCAGCTTGCTCTTGTTCCTCCTCCACATTTGGCACAGCAATTTCTTTGCCCTTTTTCTTAGGGGTTGCACCCTCATCGAACTCTGAACTGGCCTCCTCTGATTCGTCCCCTTCGAATTCTGATGATTGCTCTGATGTCTCGTCATCAGTAGGATCCACCTGTATTGTAGGAGCAGGAGGCTGAGACACTTTAGCAGACGAAGGTGCGATGTCCGCCATTAGTGTCGTGAAGTCCAGGCCCAAATCTGGTGCAGCACTGTCAGCACCCTTGTCACCCATGTTAGGGAGGAGAGATGATATGTCGAACTCCAAATTTTTCATCTTCTGGAGGTCGGTCTTCATGGATTTTACTTCCTCCCGTAGTTGGGGTAAACCCCTCACTCACCTCGTTCAATCTGTTCAATCCTAGACTCAAGCTTGTTCAACCTATCTCCGAACACTAATTGTTGTTGTTGGAGAGCGGTGACTGGCATTTGCATCGGAGTCAGGGCCTGTTTAATCAGGTGGGGCAATGTCTTCAAGAGTTGGTCTACCTTAGAATTTGCGTGATGTGCAATTGGACCGAGTCTTGAAATGGTTGGCAAGTGTGAGGCAGATGGACCAGTGGTAGATGGGGGTGCAGTTTCTTCAGCAGCAGTGGAGGTGTCAGGACCTTGGGGAGACAGGAGATTCTGGGAGTCAATGTCCTCAATTGGGGTCACTGGTGGGGCAACCGAATCACTTATACGAGTGATATCAATATCTTTCGTTGACCTACCGAGTTTGTCTTTTTGTGGTAAGAAAGGAACATTCACCTCTTGGCAGAGGGTTGTGATCAAACTCGGGAAGGGAAGTGATGTGGCCCGCTGCGTAGCCCGGATGCCAATTTCCTGGAAGATAAGACTCCCCACATCAATTTTAATACCCGTCATAATACACGCAATGAGAAGTGCCTTCTCAATGCTGGTATCTGTTTCATTCCTGGAAGGTATTTAAATGAGAGGTGACGAAGTTGAGCCAATATTTTCCCTCCCTTGTGAGGTCTTCTTTGTAGATTTTCTTTCCAGGGTTGATCTAGGCGGGAGTCCCCTTAGCAATTATGGATGCTATCCATCCACGTTCGTTTTCTCTATTGGAGTACTTTGCATCGTACTCAGCTGTGTTTGATTCCCAGTCGGGGAAGTAGAGTTCATTGATATGCTCGCTGTCACAAAACACAGCCTTACCTCGAACGTGGACGATGCCGGTGAATATTCTATTGCGTCTATGATACCCTGTTCGTGAAGCTCCGTAAGACGCATAGAGTTCCCGGACCATTGACTCATTATATTCCTTGGGGTTCGTAGTGAAGTACTCCCATTTTCTCGTTTTGATGTTTTCGAGAATATGAGGGTACTGGTCCTGTAGCCCGTTCAAGCTTAACTTTTTCTCCCCCAAGATCCTTCTCTTTGTGAGCCCTTCCCTGAACAAGGATCTTGAACCTTCAACCCCAAATCGAAGCTGAAGGTCATCACCTCGTTTCCTTCGGGCCTCAGCCACTAAATCAACTTCCGGTACGCAGTCCTCCTCATCAGACTGGGAGGTGTTAGGTACAGTTGATTCCACTCTTGCCCGTTTGGGTTGTGCTGAGGTAGAATCGGATGATGGCCTTCTCTTTGCGGAGTGCTTTTTGGCTGCCATATCTGCATAAGTGGGAGATGTAAGTGACATTATCATCATTTGAGAAAAGCAAAACAGGAGATGTAAGTGACATTATCATCATTTGAGAAAAGCAAAACAGGAAAAATGACCAAAGAGTTACAGAAATGCGGCGTAGTTTGCGGTCGCATAACCACTATGCGAACCGCAAACACATCGTATTCTTATGTGTGACAGGTAGAGGGCATTCTGCGGTGGATTCTGCGAATCGCATAAACACTATGCGAATCGCAAATCCATCGCAGATTGTTGTCGAGCATAAGCTTGTTGGATACACACAAATGCGATCGCATACTCATCGCAAAGCGAGATATGCGATCGCATATTCACTGCAGAGTTCACCAGTGCTAACCAAATATTCTGGCTGTGTTTGCGGTGGCTCTCCGGTCCGCATATTGATTATGCGATCTCAGAATCACCACATATGTTTTCTTCCTCAGATACCTAGGGTTTAGGGATGCGGTCAAAGTGCGGTCCACATTTGGATTTTGTGGACCGCAAATACCTTAAAGTATACAAGTATGTTCATCCCTCAAGCAAGAAAACCCTAGATTTCTATCTTCCATCCCAAAGCATTGAAAAACTTCAATGAAACATTAATCCTAATCTTGAGAAATAAAAATTTAACATGGAGCAAAGGATGAACGTACCTTGTGAAGAAGATTGTAGTTCTTAGGACAACTGTGAATCAACTCTTTGAGGGTTGGTGAACTTGCACTTTTACTTTTCCGATGATGTTCGTTGGAGGTCTTTCTCTGTTGCCGTTTTCTCTTCTCTTTTTGTTTGTTTTTGTGTTTTTATTTTTTTTATCTTTTTTATTATATATATATACTTAGATTGAAGGATTTAGAAAAGGAGGGAATGCGAAGACGTACCTGGCAATTATGCGATGATTTAAGTTTCGCATAATGGAAATGCGAACCGCATAGTAGGAGTTTCCACCGCATTTATATCAGACTTTTGAGCTGAATTCTCTGTCTCTGTTTGCGATGAGAATGCGGTTCGCATAACTAAAATGCGAACCGCGAACTGTTGAGCTTCGTCGCATTTATGCCAGATATATTTGCTCAAGTTTCTGCTTTAGTTTGCGGCACAAATGCGATTCGCATATCTTAAATGCGATCGCATTTGTGCAGCATTTTTAACCTTGATGTTTTTCTGCAGTTTCAAACACTCCTCTTCAATTCCTGTATCCTTTCATCACATTCCTGCATTCTAAAACCCTTCAAAGTAGCTCTAAGTACAAATGTGATATTGAATTCTAAATAAAAATACAACACAAACAAAAGCAATTGATACCACACATAGGTTGCCTCCCATGAAGCGCTTGATTTAACGTCGCAGCACGACAAGGCTAGGATGCTTCTGCAATCATTTCATAGTTGGGATTTGATCATCTTTTAGAGCCAGCTGCTCTACCACATGTTTCTCTCCAGCTACTCCCAAGTAGTGCTTGATTCTTTGCCCATTAACCTTGAAAGTCCGGAGCCCATCCTCATATGCTAATTCAACAGCTCCAAACGGAGAGACATCAACAACTTTAAATGGTCCAGACCATTTAAACTTCAGTTTCCCCGGAAATAGTTTTAGTCTTGAATTGAACAGCAATACCAGATCCCCTGCCTCAAAATCTCTTTTCAAGATCTTTTTATCATGGACGAATTTCATTCGTTCTTTATAAACTGCTGCACTCTCATAAGTGTGAAGATGGAATTCCTCCATTTCATTTAACTGTGCTAGACTTAGAGCTCCGGCCTCCGCCCAGTCCATGTTTAATCTTTTTAAGCCCCACATAGCCTTATGCTCGAGTTCTACAGGTAAATGGCACGCTTTTCCGAAGACTAACCGATAAGGGGATGTACCGATAAGGGGATGTACCGATAGGGGTCTTGTAAGCTGTACGGTATGCCCATAGAGCATCATCTAGCTTCCTTGACCAATCGGTCCTATTTATGTTCACCGTCTTTGATAGAATGCTCTTTATCTTCCTGTTGGATACCTCAACTTGACCGCTCGATTGCGGATGATAAGGTGTGGCAACCTTATGCTTAACCCCATACTTGTTAAGGAGACTTTTAAAAACTCTGTTACAGAAGTGTGAACCTCCATCACTGATAATGGCTCTCGGGGTGCCAAACCGGGTGAAAATATTCTTCTTTAGAAATGCGGTCACACTCTGAGCTTCGTTGTTTGGTAAGGCAACGGCTTCTACCCATTTGGATACATAGTCCACAGCCACTAGGATGTATTTCATCCCACATGAGCTTATGAAAGGGCCCATGAAGTCAATACCCCAAACATCGAATAATTCAATTTCCATAACAAAGTTTATAGGCATCTCATGCCTCCTCGAAATTGGGCCCTGTCGTTGGCATTGGTCACAAGACTTCACCAACTGATTAGCATCCCGATAAATAGTCGGCCAGTAATAACCACACTCCAAAATCTTTGCAGCTGTTCTGTTACCCCCATGATGACCCCCAACCGGTGAGTCATGACAAGTTTTCAGAATCTGTAGCATCTCTTCCTCAGGTACGCATCTTCTAATTATGTTATCAGCACAGACACGGAATAAGAATGGTTCTTCCCAATAATAGTTGCGACAATCCCTCAAGAACTTCTTCCGTTGGTATAGTTCCAGCCCTTCCGGAATAAGATCGCTGACAATGTAGTTGGCGATGTCTGCATACCACGGTGCAAATGAATTGGATACCATCAGTATATGTTCATCTGGAAATGAGTCATTTATCTCCAGCCATTCTTTTTGTTTCCCTGATTCTTCAAGTCTAGATAAGTGATCTGCCACTTGGTTTTGTGTTCCCTTGTGATCCATAACTTCGAAATCGAACTCTTGCAGCAGTAAAACCCATCGGATTAGTCGTGGCTTTGCATCTTTCTTCGCCATCAAATAACGAAGAGCTGCATGATCCGTGTACACAATCACTTTAGAGCCCAATAGATACGCACGGAACTTCTCGAACGCATACACAATGGATAATAGTTCCTGCTCGGTTACAGTGTAATTCATCTGCGCCCCATTAAGTGTCTTGATAGCATAGTATATTGGGTGAAGAGCTTTATTGTGTCTTTGTCCCAGCATAACTCCAATAGCTACATCGCTAGTGTCACACATAAGCTGAAAAGGCAGTGACCAATCAGGTGTAATAATAATGGGTGTCGTGGTGAGCTTTGTCTTCAGTTCCTCAAAAGCTGCGCGGCATTTCTCATTAAAGACGAACTTTGCATCCTTCTCAAGGAGCTTGCACATTGGGTTTGCAATCTTTGAGAAGTCCTTAATGAACCGCCTGTAGAATCCAGCATGCCCCAAAAAGCTACGGACACCTTTTACGGATGTGGGTGGAGGAAGCTTGGAGATGATCTCTATTTTAGCTTTATCCACCTCTATGCTATGACTTGAGATTTTATGTCCCAAAATAATACCTTCATCCACCATGAAGTGGCATTTCTCCCAATTTAGTACAAGGTTTGTCTCTTCGCACCGCTTTAGCACTTGTTTCAGATTCTTCAGGCATTGCTCAAAAGTTTCCCCAACTACAAAAAAATCATCCATAAAGACCTCAAGGAAATCCTCTACCATATCAGAAAAGATAGACATCATACATCTTTGGAAGGTGGCTGGAGCATTGCATAAGCCGAATGGCATTCGACTGAAAGCAAATGTTCCATACGGGCATGTGAACGTTGTCTTCTCCTGGTCCTCCAAAAGCTATATTGATCTGATTATACCCGGAGTATCCGTCGAGGAAGCAATAGAAGGACTTTCCGGCTAGCCGATCAAGCATTTGATCAATAAAAGGCATAGGTAAGTGGTCCTTGCGTGTGGCGCTATTGAGTTTTCTGTAATCCATGCATACCCGCCATCCGGTTACTGTCCTTGTAGGAATCAGCTCATTCTTTTCATTCTTGACCATAGTCATGCCTCCCTTCTTTGGCACGCATTGCACCGGGTTCACCCATGAACTATCGGCAATTGGGTAGACTACCCCAGCGTCCAGCCATTTGATTATCTCTTTCTTCACAACTTCCTACATTGATGGATTCAGCCGTCGCTGGTGCTCCACACTCGGTTTTGTCCCATTGGCTAGTTGAATCTTGTGCTCACAAATTCCAGCAGGGATTCCCCGAATGTCCGCAATTGTCCAACCGATGGCTTGTCTGTGTTCCTTCAAAACTTGCAGCAACTGCTCTACCTGCACATCATTCAACAACGAAGAAACAATTACTGGTAAAGTATTATTCAAGCCAAGAAATTTATACCTCAAATGTGACGGAAGTGGTTTGAGCTCTAATTTAGGTGGTTCGATAATGGACGGCTTTGCAGGAGGTGTAGCTCTATTCTCCAAATCTAGGGATAGTTTTGGTGGAGTATATGAATAAGAGCCACGTCCTTCTAATGCATTCACCGACTCCATGAAGCCTTCCATATCATTACCATCGAAATTCACCAATATAGCCGCCAGTGCTTCACCTAGGCATTTTGCTCTTCCTTTTTCATCTCAACAGCCTCATCAACTTCATCAACAATACCGATTAGTGAAATGCTCTCGTATTCGGTTGGCAATTTCATACCCTTACTAGCTTGGAAGGTAACTTCTTCGTTGTTCACCCGGAACTTGATTTCATTACGCTACGAATCCATAAGGGCTCTTCCAGTAGCTAAGACTGGTCTCCCCAATATAATAGGGATTTCCTTGTCCACAGCACAATCAAGGATCACAAAATCAGCTGGAATATGAAATTTTCCAACTTTCACAATCACATCATCTACAGTACCGACTGGTCTTTTGATTGAACGGTCAGCCATCTGCAACCTCATGCTCGTCGGCCTTGGCATTCCTAATCCAGCTTGTTTGTAGATGGCAAGTGGCATTAGATTGATGCTGGCCCCATTGTCACACAGTGCCTTAGCAAAGTCGCGCACTCCAATAGTGCACGGAATAGTAAATTCTCCCGGGTCCTCTTTCTTCTGGATTGGATTTGTAGCAATGATAGAGCTAACCCGGTGAGTCATATTCACCACCTCATTCTTGGTGGTTCTCTTCTTCGTGATCAAATCCTTTAGATACTTGGAAAACCCCGGAATTTCTTGGAAAGCCTCCAAGAATGGTATATTCACCGATAACTGCTTGAGAATGTCATAGAACTTCTCAAACTTGCTGTCGTCAACTCTTCTCGCAAGTCTCTGCGGGAAAGGAGGAGGGGGTCTAGGAATTGGCGGAAGAATGTTTGATGTTTCTTCTGCCTTGTCCTTTATCCCTTCGTGGGTCTCATCTCGGTTTTGCACAACTTCTGGATTTTTGTTTACTTAAGCAACATTAGGTTTTTCAACTTCAACCCCTTTTTGAAGTTCTTCCACATCAACTGCTTGCTCATCTCTTCCTTGCAATGTCTTACCACTCCTGGTAGTGATAGCCATAATATGAGAAGTTGGGCCACTTCCACTCCCCTTTGAATTTGCAATCGTATCACTAGGAAGTGTTCCCTTATGCTGTGGATATTGCTCACGAGAAAGATCTCTCATTTGCAATTCCAGCTTTTGAATCGTCGCAGTGTGAGAGCCAACCAATTCAGTCATGTTCTTCATGGAATTATCAGACTTCTCTTGGTTTTTTAATATTCGTTCAAGCATGCTCTCTAATTTAGACTCACTAGAGGATCCCTGATTCGATTACTGACCCTTTGGAGGAACATAAGGGTTGGAACTTCGATTTGAAAAATTATTATTGCTGTTCCAGTTTCCTTGGTTAGAGCCACTTTGGTCATTACGCCATTGATGGTGACCTTGCCCTTGCGGGTTTGGTCTCCATTGATTCTGCGAGCCTTGACCTTGGTAATTATGCCTTTGATACCCACCTTGAGAATTATTAACATAATTTGCCTCTTCATAATCATCACTTTGCACCGGCTGCACATTCTCAACCATATTGACTTTCTTCTTCTGATTTTCCGTGAAAAGCTTTGTCAACACATTGACATTTGTAGCAAGTTCTGCAATTACTTGGTCTCATTCTTGATTTTCCTTGATCAAGTTATTCATAGAAGGAGACCCAATTGCAATACCACCTGTTGTATCCTCAGAATGCAAAGCTTGATTGTGTTTTGCCATTTTATCCAAGATCTGAGTTACTCTAGCGAAGGTTTTATCCATGAAAGATCCAGCAGCAGCATTCTACGCTATTGATTGGTTCATAGGGTCCAAACCCATGTAAAATTTTTCCAGCAAGATGGAATCGGGAAAGCCATGGTTTGGAGACCTCACCAAGTACAACTTGAAGCGATCCCACGCTTCGTGTAATTGTTCACCAGGTAGTTGCTTAAAGAAGAATATCTTGTCTCTAAGCTCAGACTTCTTGCTTTGTGGAAACCACTTTGACAAGAATGCCCGGACAAGTTCAGGCCATGAACGTATGGAATTCGGAGGAAGATTTTGAAGTCATTTCCTCGCATCTCCAGCTAACGAATAATTAAAGCATCTCAGCCTTAAGGCATCGTCAGAGACATGGTTTTGCTTGTGCATCGCACAAACACCCAAGAAATTCCTGAGGTGCTGCGTTGGATCTTCATCAGTCGAGTTTCTGAAGAATCCCTCCGCTTTCAGCATCAGAATTAGTCCATGTTCCACCTTGAAAGTAGCAGCACCTATAGCCGGAGGTACTATAGCGTTTGTATCCTCGATATATTCTTCAATATCTGCAAAAGGATTTCCTTCCTGCTCTACCTCTACATCATCTTCATGGTCCGACATATCTCCCTGTCTACAACAACCAAAACAAACGGCGTGTAATCAAGTGGAATTAGACGTATAGAAGTATACACTAATTAGCAATTTCAAAACCGTATTCCCCGGCAACGGCGCCAAAATTTGATTCTCTCAAATTACACCTTAATAATAGTGTAAGCGGTCGATATCAAATATAATAACCCAACAAGGTTGGGGTCGAATCCCACAGGGAATAGGTGTGAAACTATTGTCTAATTAATGTAATACTTGGCTAAGTCGTAATTCTATCAAGTATGTCAAATAGAATAAAGAAGTGTTGAATGTATAAGTAAACAAAAATTGAAAACCGAAAACTAATTTTTATAGTATGAATGTGAAAATATGAATTTAAGAAACCAAGGTTGTGTCCCCCTTAATGTAGTAGAATGTTCTTGATATTAATATTAAATACCTTTCTTGATATGCAATTGATGCTTAATTTACTATCCAATATTTCCCAATAATTGGATAGTGTTTCCTCTCTACGATTCTCCCGAATACAAAAGAGTCATGCTTAAGAACAACCAATTAAATGCCAAATTAAAACCTACTTATTCCTAAGCGGTTTTATTAAACAAGGTTTAAAGCCTTGAGTCTTTGTTATTTATTTCTACCAAATTCTATCTCACTTTTCCAAGATAAAATAGAGTTAATTGGCGTTCGTTAATGTTTGCAACCACTAACGATTAATTTAAGAACAAGAAATAAATAAATATCAAGCTTCCTTCGAAATCAGATTCAATATCAATATCTCAACAACATTCTACCCATCTAGGGTTCACAACCTCATCGTTTGAGTCTAGCTACACATGCTGATAATTAAAGAACAATGAAGAGTAATTGATATCATCTTACAAAAATAGAGGGTATTTGATCCCCAAAAGCTTCTAAGAATTCAAAATAATCAATTGCCGTACTTTGTACTCTAAAATCTGACAAGTAGCCTTCACAAAATCCTATAAAACCTATTTATAGAGGCCCAAAACCCGAGGCGAATTTCGGTCTGATTTGCCCCTGTGGTAAAAATGCGGACCGCATTTCTGTCGCGGAACAGAAATGTGGACCGCAAATCATCATCGCCCGTCGCAAACTCCACCAGAAAATTTTGCTCTTATCGCGTTTTGATTCGCGGTTCGCATGTTGATTATGCGATGGCGATATGCGATTGCATTCTCCACTCTGATTTTCACCCAGAAATCTGTTTGTGTTCGCGATTTCACCTTGTAATTTTGCGGACCGCATTCCTGTTTTGCGGTCGCATTTGCGATCGCATTCTTGTCATGATGATTGGCCTAGAGTTCTGTCTTTGTCTGCGATCTGCTTGTGGAATATGCGATTTGCATTTTCTGTTTGCGATCGCATACTCGCATATGCGATGCTCTTACTTCTTTTCTTATCTTCAGGTGCCTTTTTGAACTCTTTCCCGTACTTCTGAGTCCTTACACTCGATATACTTCAAATACACTAAAATTACATAAGTATCATGATAATTTGGAAGTAAAACAAGTCAAACTTTAAGCAAGTAATATCAAAATGTGCCGAAATTACCCGGCACATCACTCTGCTGTTTGGGCCTGCTGGTCAGCCATAAACTTCTTCATCATTTTCTCAAGGTGACTCATCGAGTATGCGTGTTGTTCAGCCTGAGGTGGTCTATATTGTTGTTGAGGTGCTTGTGGCCTGTATTGATTCTGGGCACCTTGGTTTCCGCCCCAAGAGAAGTTTGGATGGTTCCTCCAGTTGGGATTGTAAGTGTTCCTATACTAGTTTGCCTGGCCCCTATTTGCATTACCCACAAAACAGACATACTCTGGATTAACTGGGGCATAAGTCGCTCGTGTGACCCTCTCCACATACTTAACAAAACAATTGAACCATTTGCACTGAATAGGCTTGTTGCTTGTTAATAACCAAGGTGATCTCATTGACTTGGTTGGTCAATGTGGAAATCTGGTTGATAATGCAGAGACGACATCTAACTCGAGAACCACTGCAGATTTTTGCACTATGTGTCTACCCATCTCTCCTTGCCAATCAGGATTGCTGTTGGAGAATTGTTCAATAACGTATATGTCTCATCAAAGCTTTTCTCCAACACTTGACCTCCAGCGGCATCATCTACCACAACCTTTGTCTCATGGTGTAGCCCTTCTATGAAAGTGTGAGCTAACTTTTCGTTCTGATTGTGAAGAGGAATGTCTTTGAGCAGCCCCTGAACCTCTCCCAAGCTGAGTATTCCCCCGCTTTCTATTTGAAGGCAACTATCTCACTTCTAATCTTTGCAGTTTTGCTCGAAGGGAAGAACCTTGCCAGATCATTCCATGATGTAATAGAATTAGCTAGTTCTGCCTTTAGCCATCATTTTTCTTCGCCCAACAGAGAGAACAGGAAAAATGTGAGCCTCACATAGTCTGGAGTGACTCCGTTAGTGATGTAAGTATTACTAATCTCAAAGAAATTTAGGATATGCTATTGTGGATCCTTGTGTGCAACCATAAGCTGCCCATTCGCATGAAGTAGCTGGATCATGCTATGTTTCAGCTCAAAGTACCCAGTGATCCTGGGCTTCTGGAGGTGACATTAGCAGTGCTACGCATTGCCACCTCCTGAACAGCCATATGTTGCTCTTCTGCCATGTTCACAGGAAATTGAACAAGTGTCTAAAGATTATTTGTGTCCCTTGCTTCCCTCAACCTCCTATGAAATGTTCTCTCTGGTTCGGGGTCAAAGCCTTAAAGTCTGTCCTGGCTTCTGACCCTTTGCATTCAATCAAGGTTCCTAAGAGCAGAGCAACACTTAAGTAATGTTAGAGTTGACGAAATAAAAATTAAAGCAAAAACTATAAAGTAATCAATATTCAAGTCCCCAGCAATGGTGCAATTGTTTCTCCCAAACGCACACGCAAGTATACGTGGTCGTACAAGTAATAAAATGATAAGTCGAGTGTTGAACCCATAGAGACTTGTATTAACTACCTACTAAATTCACTAAGATTTTTATTCAGTCGAGCTAATCCGAGTTCAAAAGTGCGATTACACTAAGCAATAATTACAACTAGTAACTAAATGATCAAGCAACAAAATGGTTATTGTGTATTCAGTATAGATAAATATTCCAGGGTTGTGATCGATTCACCAATCCTATTATGTTCTAGTTAACTCTCCATTTCATACAATTCACTCATGGTTGCTGATTAATCGAGCATTTGCTCTTGTAGCCTTCTCCCGAAGTACTACTCGCCTATTCAAAATAGATTAACACCTATATTCCTATGAAATCAATCTATTAAGAATGCCTTAAGATTATGGTATTTAATTAATCACAGTGACTAGGTATATCCTATCCTAACCACAAATCCGCCCCCCTCAGAGTTAAGATCGTGCTCTCTTCAATTCTTCTCTAATCTAAACATGACTTTCCCAAGTATAGCATTGATAATAAATAGAACCTAACTGCTGGCCAGACAATTAAAAAATTAATCACAGAATTGAAGAAATAACCATATATTAGTGAATTGCAGTCGATGTTAATTCAACATTAAACAACATGGCTAAATCACAACCCTAGAACTATGGGTTTTAGCCACTCATGATAATATCAAACAATTTCATAAGCATTGGATAATTGAAAATACTAAGAAAAAATGAAGAAAACTGAGATCTCCTCGCTCCCGAATGTTTCTCGTTTGTAACCTCTCTTCAAAATGGCATCTCCTTCCTCAAAATAGGCTTAGTCTTGCTTTCATGCTAGTTGGGTAGGACTAGGGCCGAAATATCCTTGTCTTGGGCAAACTTGGATAGTTTTTCGTCACCAGCGTCCAGGGCAGTATGGGGCGCTGGCTTGCTGAAGTTTCTGCCAACGGCGCCACAGGTGGCGTGAGACACTGCCTGTGGCGCTAAAATTCCACATTTCCTATTTTTCCTCCATATTGGCTCTAATCTCGCACCTTTCGCCCCTAATTGCTTAAGGATGATTCCTACACATAAAAATACCATGAATTAATATAAATCAATACATTTTACATCCCAAATCCACGAAACACGAGTAAAAGATGAGGCGATATACATATAAATATATATACTTTAAGCTAAATATCAGCCATCAGGGTCAGACTTTAGGTTAGCAGTCGACTATTCCAAGGGGTTGTTTCGAGTGTGGGGATCTTGGCCACGTGAAGAGGTTTTGTTCCAGACTTCGGGGCAAGGCAGTACAATAGCGTCATCAGCCTATGATTATTGTACCAGCTGCCGCACTAGCCATCCGGTCGCCTAGAGGCGGAGGGCAGGTGGATAGGGGCTGCCCTAGAGGTGGAGGCTAGTTAGGTGGCACTCCAGCTAGGTTCTATGCCATTCCAGCCAGACCATATGCAATAGCCTCTGATGCCATGATCACAGGTATTATTTCTATCTGCGGTAGGGATGCTTCGATACTATTTGATCCAGGGTCTACATATTCATATGTTTCATCTCTGTTTGCTCATTTTCAAGGTGTTCCCCCTGAATCGTTGGGTACTCCTGTATACGTGTCTACGCCTGTGTGCAATTCTGTTATTGTGGATCGGATCTATCGATCCTATATCGTGACTTTATGTGGTTATGAGACTAGAGTGGATCTTCTGTTGCTTGATATGACCGACTTTGAGGTCATCCTGAGCATGGACTGGTTGTCTCCATATCACGCCGTCCTTGATTGCCATGCCAAAACTGTTACCTTGGCGATGCCAGAGTTGCCTAGATTGGAGTGGAAGGGGTCGTCTACCAGTACATCTAGTCGGGTTATCTCTACTCGTTGTCGCGTATTGATTATCTGTTTGACCACTTGTAGCATGCTAGGTGTTCTCTAAGATTGACTCGAGATCGGGGTATCATTAGTTGAAGATTCGTGATTCGGATGTTCCGAAGATAGCTTTCTGGACTAGATATGACCACTACGTGTTTCTAGTGATGTCCTTCGGCTTGACTAACGCCCCGACGGCGTTTAAGGATTTGATGAACCGAGTGTTCCGGCCATATATTGACTCGTTTGTCATTGTCTTTATTGATGACATATTGATCTACTTGCGGAGCATGGAGGAGCACTAGCAGCATTTGAGAATGATGCTTCGGACCTTGGGGGAACAGAAGCTATATGCAAAGTTCTCCAAGTGTGTAAGTTCTGGTTATATTTTATGGCATTCTTGGAACATGTTGTATCAGGCGAGGGTATTAAGGTAGATACCAGGAAGATCGAGGTGGTTCAGAGTTGGCCTCGTCCTACCACAGCGACCGAGATCAGGAGCTTCTTGGAGTTAGTAGGTTATTATCGCCAGTTTGTGGAGGGCTTCTCATCTATTACAACACCTTTGACTAGATTGACCCATAAGGGTGCTCCATTCCGATGGTCCGATGATTGCGAGGCGAGCTTCTAGAAGCTCAAGACTGCATTGACTTCAGCACCAGTGTTAGTGTTGCCTTTTGATTTAGAGATGTATACTGTATATTGCTACGCTTCATGCGTTGGCCTGGGTTGTGTATTGATGCAGGAGGGGCAAGTTATTGCATATGCTTCACGTCAGCTGAAGCCCCATGAGAATAATTACCTCGTGCACGATTTAGAGTTGGCCGTAATAGTTCATGCTCTCAAGATCTGGAGGTATTATCTTTATGGGGTGTCCTATGAGGTTTACACTGATTCTTGCAGCTTGCAGCATTTGTTCAAGCAGAGGGATCTCAATTTGAGGCAGTGAAGGTAGTTTGAGCTACTAAAGGACTATGATATTACCATCCTTATCATCCGGGCAAAACGAATGTGGTTGTGGATGCCTTGAGAAGAAAGGCTGAGATTATGGGTGGTTTGGCATTCATTTCAGCAAAGGAGAGGCCATTAGCTTTGGACATTCAGTCCTTGGCTAACAGACTTGTGAGGTTGGATATTTCAGAGCCCAGCCGAGTTCTTGCATGCGTCGTCGCTCAATCTTCATTTTTCGAGCAAATCAAGGCTCGTCAGTTTGACGATCCGCACTTGTTGGTCCTTAGGAAGACAGTACTACAAGGTGGTGCCAAGGAGGTTATTGTCGGTGCGGATGACATCCTATGACACCACAGTCGTCTCTGTGTTCCTAATATTGATGGATTAAGGGAGAAGATTCTAGAGCAGGCACACAATTCTCAGTATTCTATTTATCCAAGTGCTACAAAGATATATCGCGACCTGAGGTAGCATTATTTGTGGCGATGGATGAAGAAGGATGTAGTTGAGTATGTCGCGAGGTGACTAAATTGCCAGCAGGTTAAGTATGAGCATCAGAGGTCAGGTGGCCTACTCTAGCAGATAGTTATACTTGAGTGGAAATGGGAGCGCATCACTATGGACTTCGTAGTTGGGGTGTCGCAGACCTTGAGGAAGTTTGATGCAGTTTGGGTCATTATCGATAGGTTGACCAAGTCGGCACACTTCATACCGGTTGTGACTACGTATCTTCAGAGAGATTGGCCCAGATTTACATTCAGGAGATTGTTCGGTTGCATGGTGTGCCTGTTTCCATCATATCAGATAGAGGCCCTCAGTTTATTTCGCATATCTGGAGGGCAATGCAGAGTGAGTTGGGGACTTGGGGACTTGGGTAGAGCTCAGCACATCCTTTCATCTGCAGACCGACAGACAGTCGGAGTGGACGGATCAGATCTTGGAGGATATCCTCAGAGCATGTGTAATTGACTTCTTAGGGTAGTGTGATCAATTCTTTCCTTTGGCCGAGTTTTCTTATAACAACAGTTATCAGTCCAACATCGACATGGCTCCATTTGAGGCTTTGTATGGTCGGCGATGTCGTTCACCCATCGGATGGTTTGAGCCCGACAAGGCTAGGTTATATGGTACTGATTTAGTGAAGGATGACTTGAAGAAAGTGAAGTTGATTTAGGAGCGACTTCGCACAACACAATCCATACAGAAGAGTTACGCAGATCAGAAGGCAGTGATTTATCATTTATAGTGGCCGAGAAGGTTCTCTTGAAAGTCTCACCAATGAAGGAAATAATGAGGTTAGGGAAGAAGGGCAAGTTGAACCCAAGGTTTATAGGCCCATTTGAGGTGTTGAGGCGAGTTGGGGAGGTTGCTTATGAGCTTGCTTTGCCTCCCAGTCTATCGGGAGTTCATTCGGTTTTCCACGTGTCAATGCTCCAAAAGTATCATGCCGACAGGTCGCATGTGTTAGACTACAACAAGGTTTAGCTAGATGAGAGCCTGGGTTATGAGGAGGAACCAGTTAACATTATGGACAGGCAGGTTCGCCATTTGAGATCCAAGAAGATTTCTGCAGTAAAGGATCAGTGGAAGGGTCAACCAGTCGAGGTGCCAACTTGGGAGATCGAGGAGGACATGCGGAGATATCCATACCTATTCGGCACTCCAAGTATGATCCTAGACCTGTTCGAGACGAATGTTAATTTAAAAGGTGGAGAATGTAATGACCCGACCGGTCGTTTTGCTTTCTAGATCCTCGTTCCCCTAATTAAGACACCCTGTATGTGCTTTTACTATTTTATGACTTGCGGGGTTGGTTAGGTTGGGTTTGGTAGGGTTCGGGTTGAAATCGGAAGAACCAGTTTCCTAATATTGGCTTAAAATGGTTAAGTTTGACTTGAGTCAACGTTTTGAGTAAACGACCTTGGAACCGGGATTTGACGGTCCCAATAGGTTCGTATGATTATCTCGGACTTGGGCGTGTGTTCGGATCGGGTTTAGGATGACTGGGAGCATTTCGACGCTTAATGTTGAAAGTTGGAGCATTAAAGGTTTTCACGTTCTTTATGTTTGGTTTGGAGTAGGTTTTGGTGTTATCGAGGTCTGTTTTGGGATTACCGAGCCTGGGAATAGTTCTGTATGATGATATAAGACGTGCATGCAAAAATTGGTGTCATTTCGAGTAGTTTAAGTATGATTCGACGCATTTGGAGTAAGTTGGAAGAGCTTGAAGTTCATAAGCTGATTCGATTCGGTTTTGGGGTGTGATTCATCGGTTGATGTTGTTTCATGCGTTCCGAGGGTTCGAGCGAATCCATTTTATGTTTATGAACTTGTTGATAGATTTGGTCGAGGCCTCGTAGCCCCCGTGTAGAATTCGGAGGGTCGACGGAGCTTGATTGCTCTTTGGAGAAGAGCTGAAGGGGCTGTCATTTGGAGCATTCGCACCCGCGGTGGGGATGGCCGTAGGAGTGGCACCGCAGGTGCGGTGTATTGTTCGCAGAAGCGAAATGGAGGGTTCGCAGGTGCGGAGGGAGGCAGCCTGGCCAGGGTCACAGGTGGGCGAGGCGAGCCGCAAAAGTAGGCTCGTAGATGCGGGACTTGTCTGCAGGTGCGAATAGTGGGTTTCCGTAGATGCGGACAACCGACCACAGGAACGACCCCGCAAAAGCGATGATTCTTCCGCAGGTGGGAAAATAACTGGGGCAAGAGGTTCATTTAATGTCGGGACTTATGCTTTTTACTGGATTCTTACTGGGTACATTTTGTTTATGTACTCACACTACACTTCTGCACAAATCGTGCTGGATCTAAGGTAGGCATCTAGCATTCATTCAGGCGTGAACCCCCGATACCCTGAGGCATAGTGGTGAGCTGCTCTCTGAGTCCGTTCTGCAGCACCCTCAGTCTCTCTTTTGTATTTACTTTCTATCTTATTGCAGACAGTAGCATATGTGTGTTGTATATTCTACTAGTTGCTCATACACTTGTGACACTAGGTCTTGGGAACATGCTAATAGACACTTTATGGTTTTAAGTATTTATTTCAGCATATTTTCTCTTTCATTAGTTTACGCTTTACTTTATTAAATCTTCCACTTCTCATTACTTAATAAATAGAAATCAACCACTTTGAAAGTGTCAAAAGGGATAAATACATGGACGGTTCACCGTTGGCTTGCCTCGCGGCGATGTTGGCCGCCATCACGGCCTATATGGGAAATTGGGCACCATCACGGCCTATATGGGAAATTGGGCGCCATCAGGTATAACAGTAAAACCAAAATCTTTTACCAAAATCACTAAAAGATGAGTATATCAAAAATTTGTGATTTTTCCCAATCTTTCAACAACAGATAGGTTATTTCATTATCAGAAAGCATGAGGAAAGTACATCTCTATGCCTACATGTCAATGTGCATGTCAAGTCATGATTGTCACAATACCGTATAGCATGAGGAAAATGCATCTCTATGCCTATATGTCAAGTATGCATGTCAAATGAATGATTTCACGATGATAATCTCAAATACTCACACTCTTAGAGTACTCAATCTGCCTTTCTCAAACTCCCACTCATCACACACAATTACTCAGCACTATATGTTACCTGCAGTTACTGCTGGTATGTCAGACTCTAGAGATGCGGATCCTGCCCAAGCGTAATATAAAGCCCACATAGCCTGCTGCAATGTGTAGCCCAATCCCATAAAAAGTCAATAAATCCTGCTGCAGCGCGTAACTCGATCCTATAAATGAGCCAATTAGGCCTGCTGCAGCGTGCACCCCGATCCCATAAATAGCTAATAAGGCCTGCTGTAGCATGCAACCCGATCTCATAAATAGTCAATAAGGCCTTCTGCGGCATGCATCCCAGTCCCATAATAACACTCACAACACGGCTCTTAGGCCCACCTCAGTCATCAATCTCTAATGTATCAAAGCTCACAATCTAGTACCGCTCAGCCCAAACAATGATAACATGTGATATAACAATGAATGACGAACAGAGACTGAGATATGATATGCAAATGAAGAATCATGACTGAGTATATAATTACAGTTAGAGCAGATAACTCAAAACAACATAAATAGCCTCATTAGGTCTCAACCGAATAAGCACATAGCTTAAACATGATTTCTAATATGATTCACGTATCATATAATCAAACAAGGAGGGGGAACATGAATGTAAAAAGATATAACAGTAAAACAGGTCCGGTGATAGTCTAACAGTCAACTAGAATCATGATTTCGTCGGTGCACGCCCTTACGCTTGTCACCTAGCATGTGCGTTACCTCAATACATCTGTTATAACATAGTTCCAAGGGTTAAATACCCTCAAATATAAATTTAGATATGTTACTTACCTCGAACCAGCCAAGTCCAATACCGAGCAAGCCAAACAATACTCTAGAAATGCCATCCCACGCGTATCAACATCCGAACGACTCAAAACTAGCCAAAAGCAACTCAAAAACATCAAATAGTGCCTAAGGATCCAATTCCAAATGATTTTACACATCTAGTCAAATTCAACCAAAATGTTAAATCTGTGTCTGCACCTCGAAACCCGACAAAACATACAAATTCCGACAACCCATTTAATTACGAGTCCAACCACACTAATCTCACTCAAATCCGACTAATAATAGATGTTCAAAATTCAAATATTCACTTTAGGAAAGTTTAGACAAAAACTCCCAATCTTACTTTCAAAATCATCAATCAAATACAAAATTCTAAAATAGAATTATGAAATATAATCAAATCTGTGTACAAAGTACTTACCCCAATCTATGTGGTGAAAATCCTCTCCAAAATTGCCCAAATTCGAGCTCCCCAACTCAAAATATGAAGAAAATGAACTCAAAGTCCCAAAATTTAATATTTTAATGCACCGCCAGGGGTCCTTCTTCGCGATTGCAGTCCCCAATATCGCGATCACGATTGAAAAAAATTCCATCTCAGTTTTTACCCTTCGTGATCGCGGTCATTTCCCTGCGATCGCGATGAACAAATTCCAACAAGCTTGCCCAACTCTTCTAGATAGACTCTAGTCTAATGGCCATAAATTTTTGTATGAAACTCTAAATGACAAATGGTTTAATTTTATGAACATATACACAAAGGACTACAACTTTCATGTTTTGGATCATCTCCAAATTCCTTATAGATTGCAAGATATAAGCTTCCAAAGTCGGTTCAGTGACAGCAAAATTCCTTCTTTGCAAATGCGAAGCTTCCTCCACGAACGCGATTCACATGTCATTTTTTCCCATTTTGCTCTTCGTGGATGCGACGCAAAGTCCGCGATCGCGATGCACACCCCTGTACCTAAAAAACAAGTAAATAAAAATGGCCTAGAAATGGTCCGAAATGATCCTGAAACTCACCCGAGCCCCTCGGGACCCTGTCCGAACATACCAACAAGTCTGAAAACATATTACGGACCTACACGAGGCCTCAAATCACACATATTAACATCAAAACCACGAATCTTCGATCAAGATCAATCTCTTAAGTTCATAAACTTTAAACTTCGAACCAAGCGACTGATTCAAGCCTAACCAATGCGGAATGAATCCAAATTTTACATACAAGTTCTAAATGACATAACAAACCTATTCCAATTCCCAGAAAAATAATTCAAACCCGATATCATCTAAGTCAACTCTCAGTCAGACTTATGAACATTCCAAACCTTCAAATTCTCAACTTTCGTCAAATAGTGCTGAAACCTTCTAGAAATACCTAAATGCAAATCAGGGCATACGCCCAAGTCTAATATCACCATCCGAACATAACGGAACCATTAAAACTCTATTCCGGGGTCAAATACACAAAAGTCAAACTTGGTCAACACTTCCAACTTAAAGCTTCAAACATGAAATTTATTCTTCCAACCTAAATCCGAATCACTCGAAAACCAAAACCGACGATACACAGAAGTCATAATACATCATACGGAGCTACTCATGGCATCAAACACCAAGCAAAGTGCAAACGCTCAAAACGATAGATCGAGTCGTTACATTCTCCCCCACTTAAACACACATTCGTTCTTGAACGTGCCAAGAGTCGTTCCAAAGCCATCAAATTGCGGTATAACTCACATTGCACATCCACGGGGATGATCCCACGTCAACCCAATCCATGTAAGTCTGAAAACACAACATAACTAAAGATCTTTACCTCAACCTTCGTCCATAAACCTTAGAACCCAATTTCCAACATGCAAAATCCATTGCCAGACCTATCTCTCATCTAAACCCTGTATAAGTCCGAACAAGCTGTATCATGCCATAATCATAACCTAAGATGAAATCACATGATATACCACATAATTTACATACTCATAGCAATAATTTTCGATCACTGTAGCTGCTCAAAAACAAACTCGGTACCGGAAATGAACCTCACATCAAATAATACTTCATTCAAAACTTTCGTACACTGCCGATGATGAAAGGAACACACAGAAACTCATAACCATTCATCGTATCAATAAGTCATGGAGATCTCTCTCGTTTGACCAGAACCAAAGCCGAATTCTAAGCCGACTTCTAAAATTATTCTTCCAAATATGTCGTAACCAAATCCGACCCATTCTAGGTCCAATGACCTAATCACATCAAACAAAATCATTCTATTGACACGCCACACTAATGAAACCTAAAGGCACAAACTGTGCAATCCGTGCACCAATAAGTAACAATTCAAATGTACTCAACATGGAATGACTCAAATGAGAGAGTCGTCCCGCAAGCTCAACAAGTACCACCACAAAGGCAATGCGATGAACCCATCACACATGGAAGAACCAAGACATACGAATCTATCACAAAGGATCATATCTCAACATAACCTTGCTGCAAAGCATGACCCTATCCAAATGCCGGTCAGTATGAAATACCTCGAGCCACAATGTGCAAAATCAATAACCATAAGCAATTCGACATCAAGTACACGAATTGCATTACAATAATCATGGAGGAGAAAATAACACAATATACCACAACCCGAAGCATAACCAAGGCGCAATCAGCCATTTAACACCCCAATAACTATCTCGCTCGAATTTCGCTATAAGGCCCAAACAGAATCTCATCATATTTGCATATAACCAACAAATCACAACCCCTCATAGCATAGAAGAGTAAACACATAGAACATATCAAAACACGAATAGGCTTGACTCTATCCGAATCACAAATCCCTCAACAATAGTAGTACAGAGTAAACTAATCCAACCACGTGATACAAATCACGAGAATGTGTATTTGTTCTCGAATCTGTCATTGAGAGGAAAAGGATTAAATCCTTTTAAGAAATAAAGTTTTTGATCGGAATACGAATCAAACCGAAGGACCCTTTAACTATTTAAGGGATAATAGAACGAATCACACTTTTACCACTAAACTATACCCGCTACAATCCGATTATTGTATACAAAGGCAACTTTTGTCGAACAGGGGAATTGTGGTAATCAAGATAGGATAAGATAGGGTCGTCACAGAATCATCATACACATCCTCATTAGGCCTACCGATGAGCCCCCAAATCAACCCCGATCATCAGTAAATATATAAATTACCCTCTGAAAGTCCACAATGACCTAACCATAACACATACTACCAGTTGGCAAACTTTGGCTACATCTTCACAGTCCACAACACGAAACAATCTGCTTCTGAGAACTCCCAGTCTCCAAATCCATAGAACACACGAATCACAATAGATGATCCCAACTCCACCCCTCAAATGTCTAACACGTCTCTCATACACGATCATCCCACGAGTAATACTTCTATAATTCTTCTTTGCCACATAGCAAAAATCTGAATATCAGCAGTCAGTCAATTAGACGAGTACCACAATACCAATGAAGCATCCATAAGTCAAAACTCAATGTGCCTACTGAATGTACACTCTTCTCAAGTAATACCAAATAGTGTCAACATTTTTCTCACTATCTGAAATTGTCTGTGCTGCATAACCTTATGACCTTCCTTTTGAAACTGAACCATATACTTGTACATGCAAATCCCAATATCACACCAGGCACCACCTCTATCAGGCCATCATATGAAAACACGAGAACCTCATTGTCAACTCTGAGTCATAAGCAGAATACATAATCAATTAGCTAGAAACCTTTTGCCTGATCATATTCAGGAGAAAATGACAATGCACAACAAACTCCCCATGCTTGTAGAAAATATCCACCCCAAGCCGTGGTAGAAATCATCAAGAACTCTATGCGACCTATTTGCACATAACCAAGCCTTCAGAACTGAATTCCTCGAACCCAACCAAGTCAGACAGATCACCAATCCCAAGAGTATTTTCGGAAAACACATGTAGAGCTCACCACATAATGAACCAAAAGAACAGTTATACCCATTGTCGTGCTGACCCAATCTACCACTAAGTTGTCATATTTCTTCAAGTTCCTTCCAAAATTCCTTCAAGTTAAAACTTCTCCTTGCCAGTACACCACGATCCTTACCTAAAGCTCACCACAAGAGATCCTACCATGAAACCATGTCGTCCTAAGGCCCATAAGCCATTGTATTTCCTCTTACGCACCCCAAAAGTACCTCAACCGAGACATGCACTTTGAGGAGGCCTTCTATGATTTAAAGTTGTTCCTTTTACCTTTCGGATACTGAAATGTAATCCATAGTGATTCAAAAATACCACAAGTCCTGACACCATCCAATGCAAATCTCAAATCTTAGCCATATACAAATTCGAAAAAATTCTCATTTGCCACATATAAATATTGAATCCATTAGAACCTTATTGAGAGTCATCCACTCTGCTCAAATCTCAATTGCATCGCCCAAACGAGCTGAACAACCTGTGCCCCATTAGCACAATAGCACCCAAAAGAAATAATCCACACCTCTAAACAACCGAGTGAATCCTTTTTTTCTTGGTACATTACATCCATCAAGAACAACAACCCTAGACCATTCCCAAGACTTCCATATATCCATAAGGTGTAATACATCATGCAATCAGAAACTCTTTACTCAAGTCATCCTCAAAACCAACCTCTACAAGTCATAACCGATACACAAGTATGCCTCAGACCGAAACCAATACAACACACAACCATGCAATCAAATCGCTGATGGTAGACTCTCCCACTTGGCTCAAAGCCATAGAATAAAATATCTGATAACTCACAATACCCATACTCTATTACATGCCATAATACCGCAGTGCGATTCAACTACTTCACAAGCTCGTGTAACACAAACCATAAAATACCTCAAATCATCTGCTAAGCTCACATTCATCTCGTGACAGTCAGGTCAACTTTCTCAACCAATCCATACTCAAATCGCAACACATATAACCCACTGGTAGAAAGAAAACTCTCCACATAACATCATAAGGATCATACATCCGTAGATTACCCCGCAAGCGATAACCCACCTGCTTAACCTCAAATTGACATCTCTCTATGCCCTTTCACAGCTACAACTACCTGAAATCATCAACAAGACATGGGAACCTACTTCGTTCCACAAATAAACAACAAGAAAGATCCCTCAACACGATCACAACTCGAGACTGTACAACACATCAAGACAGAATTGAAGCATCCGATAGTCTTTTCCACATCTAAAGCAAACTCTTCTAACCACATCCAAACTAACTGAACGCATAACTCAATTACGTCATACTCATCACATAGCCATCCAACCACTCATCAAGTAATAAGTCCTGCTCCCAGGGACACAACCGGACATATAAGTGCAAAAGCACGCTCACTCAACTAGAACCACGGAGCCCAAGCAACGGTCAAAACTAGGCCTCAAATCCTCCATACTGGCCTATCACCTAAACTATAGAAAGAATGTCTCGCACCCCATCCATGGAATCACAAGCCGTCGGTGCACGGCCTATACTAAGCGCTCACATAACATACAAGTGAGTGGAAGGAATTCAAAGAGATACGCTTCAAGCTAAATAAATGCCACACGATAAAGAAAGAAAGATGGGACGTTTACCCTAGATGCCCTGTAGCCTCTCGAAGATAGGTATGGACGTCATTATACCTATCCGCAAGACTCTACTAGACACTTGCTCATGACTCGTAGAACTTATGAACCTAGAGCTCTGAAAATGGTCAGAGTCCAACACCAATAGCCAAGAAAAACTCGTAACAATATAATAAAGGCGATACAAGTATTAACTCAAAGATATTATGCTATATTTATTTGCAGTTACTTAAAATAGACATGCTTTTCAGGTATAACAGTAAAACCCAAATCTTTTACCAAAATTAGCAAAAGTTGAGTATAATAGAATACTGTGATTTTTCCCAATCTTTCAACAATGTATAGGATATTTCATTACTTGAAAGCATGAGGAAGGTACATCTCTATGCCTACATGTCAATATGCATATCAAGTCATGAATTTCATAATACCGTATAACATGAGAAAAATACACCTCTATGCGTAAATGCCAAGTATGCATGTCAAATGAATGGTTTCACAGTAATAATCCCATAAACTCACACTCTCAGAGTACTCAATTTGCCTATTTCAAACTCCCACTCATCACACACAATCACTCGGCACTGTACGGTACCTGCGCTTACTGCTGGTATGTCAGACTTCGGAGGGTCGGATCCTGCCCAAGCGCTAATATAAAGCTCACATGGCCTTTTACGGCGTGCAGCCCAATCCCATAATAATTCAATATAGCTTGCTGCGGCGCAACCCCGTCCCATAATTGATCCATTACGGCCTGCTGCAGCGTGCAACGTGATCCCATAAATAGACAATAAGGCCTACTGCGGCATGCAGCCCGATCCCATAAATAGACAATGAGGCCTGCTGCGGCGTGCTGCCCGATCCCATAATAACACTCACAACACGGCTCTCAGGCCCACTTCAGTCATCAATCTCTCAAGTCTCAAAGGCTCACAATCTCGTACCACTCAGCCAAACAATGACAACATGTGATGTAACAATGAATCATGAACAGAGACTAATATATAATATGCAAATAAAGAATCATAAGTATATAATTACAGTTAGAGTAGATAACTCAAAACAACAGAAATAGCCTAATTAGGTCTTAACTGAATAAGCACTTAGCCTAAACATGATTTTTAACGTGATTGACATCTCATATAATCAAACAAGTAGAGAGAACATGGGTGTAACAAGATATAACAGTAAAAAAAGTCCGGTCATAGTCCAACGGTCAACTAGAATCATTATTCCCCCGGTGCACACCCACACGCTCGTCACCTAGCATGTGTGTCACCTCCACACATCTCTTATAACATAGTTCCCACAGTTAAATACCCTCAAATCCAAATTTAGATATGTTACTTACCTTGAACAAGCTATGTCCAATACCGAGCAAGCCAAACAATACCCTAGAAATGCCATCCCGCGTGTATCAACCTTCGAACGGCTCGAAACTGGCCAAAAGCAACTCAAAAACATCAAATTATGCCTAAGGAAAAAATTCCAAATGATAAAGGTCGAGTCTTTACACATTTACTCAAACTCAACCAAAATGTTAAACTTGTGTCCGCACCTCAGAACGCGATAAACCATACAAATTCTGACAACCCATTTAATTACGAGTCCAACCACAGTAATCTCACTCAAATCCGATTCTTAATAGATGTTCAATATTCAAATATTCACTTTAGGAAAGTTTAGACAAAAACTCCCAATCTTGCTTTCAAAATCATCAATCAAATGCCAAATTCTAAAATAGAATTATGAAATATAATTAAATCCGCGTAGAAAGTACTTAACCCAATCCATGTGGTGAAAATCCTCTCCAAAATTGCCCAAATCCGAGCTCCCCAACTTAAAATGTGAAGAAAATAAACTCAAAATCCCAAAATTTGATATTTTAATGCACCGCCAGAGGTCCTTCTTCGCAATCGCGATCGCAGTCTCCAACATTGCGATCGCGATTGAAAAAAACTTCCATCTCAATTTTTGCCCTTCGCGATCGCGTTCATTCCCCTGTGATCGCGATGAACAAATTAAAACAAGCTTTCCCAACTCTTCCAGATAGACTCTAGTTTAATGGCCATAACTTTTTGTACAAAATTCCAAATAACAAACGATTTGATTATATGAAAACTATACACAAAGGGCTACAATTTTTATTTTCGGATCATCTCTAAATTTCTTATAGATTGCAAGATATAAGCTTCCAAATTCAATTTAGTGATAGAAAAATTCCTTCTTTGTGAACGCGAAGCTTCCTCCGCGAACACGATTCACAGGTCATTTATTCCCGTTTTTCTCTTTGCGAATGCGACCCAAAGTCCGATATCGTGATTCTCACCCCTGTAGCCAAAAATAAGCAACTAGAAATATCCTAGAAATGATCCGAAATTACCCTGAAACTCACCCGAGCCGCCGGGACCCCGTCCGAATATACCAATAAGTCTCAAAACATATTACGAACCTACTCGATGCCTCAAATCACACATATTAACTTCAAAACCACGAATCGCCGATCAAGATCAATCTCTTAAGTTCATAAACTTCAAACTTCGAACCAATCTGATTCAAGCCTAGCCAATCCAGAATGAATCCAAATTTAGCATACGAATTCCAAATGACATAATGAATCTATTCCAACTCTTAGTATAATAATTCAAACACGATATCATCAAAGTCAATTCTCTGTCAAACTTATGAACATTTCAACCTTCGAATTCCCAACTTTCGCCAAATAGTGGCGAAACCTTCTAGAAACACCCAAATGCAAATGAAGGCATACCCCCAAGTCCAAATCACAATCCAGACCTAACGGAACCATCTAAACCCGGTACCGGAAATGAACCTCATATCATCATACTGATACGCAAGACTCTATTAGACACTTGCTTAAGACTCGTTGAACCTGTGAAACTATGGTTCTGATACCTACTTATCACGACCTAAAATCCACTAGTCGTGATGGCACCTAACCCAACCCGCTAGGAAGCCAATTAAGAATAATCCAATTCAAATGAGATTTGCTGAGAAAAATAAATGATGAAATAACTGAACTTTTATACTACAACCCAAGAACTGGTAGTACAAATCATGAGCTTTTAAGACCTAGAGTTTACAAATCTAGTATAAAATAAATACATCATCTGTTCGAAATATACATAAAAAGATTTATAAATCTAAAGCTACCAAGAACAACAGGCATCTATAATCGGAACGCAAGTACATCTTCAATGCCAGCTCCTACCATACACAGCAATATCAGCTCCAAAGTCTGCACGCAAGGTGCAAAAGTGTAGTATGAGTACAACCGATCCCATGTACTCAATAAGTAACAAACCTAACCTTAGATTGAAAGCAGTGACAAGCTAGAAAAACAGCTTGAGTCCAACACCAATAGCCAAGAAAAACTCGTAACAATATAATAAAGGCAGTACAAGTAATAACTCAAAGATATTATGCTCAACTTGTTCACAATTACAGAAAATAGGCATGCTTTTCAGGTATAACAGTAAAACCCAAATCTTTTGCCGAAATCAACAAAAGATGAGTATAACAGAAAACTGTGATTTTTTCCAATATTTCAACAACAAATAGTATATTTCATTATCAGAAAGCATGACGAAAGTACATCTCTATGCCTACATGTCAATATGCATGTCAAGACATGAATGTCACAATACCGTATAACATGAGAAAAATGCATCTCTATGCCTACATGCCAAGCACGAATGTCAAACGAATAATTTCACCGTGATAATCCCAGATACTTATATTCTCAAAGTACTCAATCTACTTGTTTCAAACTCCAACTCACCACACATAATTACTCAGCACTGTACGGTACCTGCGGTCACTGATGGTATGTCAGATTCCGGATGGGCGGATCCTGCCCAAGTGCTAATATAAAGCCCACATGGCCTGCTACGGCGTGCAACCTGATCCCTTGATAAGTCAATAAAGCCTGCTACGACGCACAACCTGATCCAATAAATGAGCCAATAAGGCCTGCTACGGCGTGCACCCCGATCCTATGAATAGCCAATAAGGCATGTTCCGGCATCCAGCCCAATCCCATAAATAGCCAATAAGGCATGCTGCGGCGTGCAGCCCGATCCTCATAATAACACTCACAACACGGCTCTCAGGCCCTTAGTTATCAATGTCTCAAGTCTTGAAGGATCAAAATCTTGTACCACTAAGCCCAAACAACGATAACATGTGATGTAATAATGAATAATGAACTGAGACTGATATATGATATGCAATTGAAGAATCATGACTGAATATACAATTACAGTTAGAGCAGATAACTCAAAACAGTAGAAATAGCCTCATTAGGTCTCAACCGAATAAGCACATAGCCTAAACATGATTTCTAACATGATTCACATCTCATATAATCAAACAAGTAGGAAGAACATGGATTTAACAAGATATAACAGCAAAACGGGTCCGGTCATAGTCTAACAGTCAACTAGAATCATGATTTCCCTAGTGCATGCCTACATGCTCGTTACCTAGCAAGTGCGTCACCTCAGTACATCTCTTAACATAGTTCCCAGGGTTAAATACCCTTAATCCAAGATTAGATATGTCACTTACCTCGAACAAGCCAAGTTCAATACCAAGCAAGCCCAATAATACTCTAAAACTGCCACCCTACACGTATCAACCTCCGAACGGCTCGAAACTAGACAAAAGCAACTCAAAAATATCAAATATGCTTAAGGAAATAATTCCAAATGATAAAGGTAGAGTCTTTACACATTTACCCAAACTTAACTATAAAGTCAAATCCAGGCATGCACCTCGGAACCCGACAAAATTTATAAATTCCGATAATCCATATAATTACGATTCAAACTATACTAATTTCACTCAAATCCGACTCCGAATCGATGTTCAAAACTCAAATATTCACTTTAAGAATGTTTAGACAAAAACCCCCAACTTCTCTTTTATAATCATCAACCAAATGCAAAAATCAAAGATAGAATTATGAAATATAAGCAAATCCGAGTAGAAAGTACTTACCCCAATCCATGTGGTAAAAATCCTCTCCAAAATCGCCCAAATCCGAGCTTCCCAACTCAAAATGTGAAGAAAATAAACTTAAAATTCCGAAATTTGATGTTTTAATACACTGATAGGGGTCCTTCTTTGTGATCGCGGTCTCCAACATTGCGATTGCGATTCAAAAACAATTCCATCTCAATTTTACCCTTCGCGATCGCGGCCATTACCCCGCGATCGTGACGAACAAACTCCAACAAGCTCGCCCAACTATTCCAGACAGACTCTAGTCTAATAATCATAACATTTTGTACAAAACTCCAAATGCCAAATAGTTTTATTATCTGAAAACTAGACACAAAGGACTACAACTTTCATTTTGGGTCATCTCAAAATCCCTTATAGATTGCAAGATATAAGCTTCCAGAGTTGACTCAGTGACAGTAGAATTTCTTCTTCACGAACGCGAAGCTTCCTCTGCGTACGTGATTCGGAGGTCATTTTTTCCCATTTTGCGAACGCGACGCAAAGTCCGCGATCGTGATGCACACCCTTATAGTAAATAACTAGCAACTAAATATGGCTTAGAAATAGTCCAAAGCCACCCTGAAACTCATCTGAGCCCCTCGGGACCCCGTCCGAACATACCAACAAGTCTAAAATAAATTATGGACCTACTCGAGCCCTCAGATCACACATGTTAACATCAAAATCATGAATCGTCGATCAAGATCAATCTCTTAAGTTCATAAATTTCAAACTTCGAACCAAGTGTCCGATTCAAGCCTAACCAATCCGGAATGAATCCAAATTTTGCATATAAGTTCCAAAAGACATAACGGACCTATTTCAATTCCCAGAACAACAACTCAAACCCGATATTATCAAAATCAACTCTTGGTCAAACTTATGAATAGTCCAAACCGTCAAATTCTTAACTTTTGCCAAAAAGTGCGAAAACATTCTAAAAACACCCAAATGCAAATCCGGGCATAGCCCGAGTCCAAAGTCACCATCTGGACCTAACGAAACCATCAAAACTTTGTTATGGGATCAAATACACAAAAGTCAAATTTGGTCAACTCTTCCAACTTAAAGCTTCAAACATGATATTCATTCTTCCAAACTAATTCTGAATCACCCGAAAACCGAAACCGAAGAAACACACAAGTTATAATACATAATACGAGCTACTCATACCCTCAAACGAGCAAAGTGAAAATGCTCAATACGACCAGTCGGGTTGTTACATTTTCACGGTCACACCTCTTTTTTCGGGGATTGTGGAAAGAAAGGAATTTTTCCACTTTAAGTGATATTATTTGAAAATGGATTGATTTTTGTTTAATTTTAGGAGTCGTAACTTGGAATAATTTATTATGGTGTTCAAATTACCAATATATTTAAAATCCCAAGTAAGAAATTTTTGACTCTGCTTATGGTCCGCGAAACACAGAAGACCGTGTAACGAATTCTATTAACCCGGGAGAAGGTGTCAGACACTCCCGGATTCCATGGTTTTAGCATGGTCGTTTAACAATTTATACTTGGCTTTATTAATCTAGATTATTAAATGTTTTGGGGTCTTTTATGCATTCTCGCTTTTACCGCTATTAATCATGCATTTTAAATATTTATGGAACTTATCTTGGTGAAGTCGCGTTATTACGCACTTACTGTTCGTACATGTCGAAAATTCATGCCACGCGTACGTAATCATGATCTAATTACATATTTATAATTGTTCGGAGTTTAAGAATCAAGGCGCATAAATGCACACTTGAGTTTGGGATTAATTGTCACAGTTATGCCACGAGAATCGTATCAATAACTATGACGATTATTTATTAAACGTGCCTAAAACAAATAGCGATGTTCATGAATTATTCCTAAATTTGAGATTTGTTGTGAAGTCATGATTTATGGAATGCATGTTTGGAGAGATACAAGAATTTAACTAAATGAATACAAGGCTATGTTATTTAAAATTAATCAATCTCCGTGAGAGAATAACCTAACGAGTAATCATTTGTTAACAATTTAAAGTTGAGGGTTTCAAAATAATTAAAGCTGCTGGTGGATGCCAATTCAAATAACCCGTTAAGTGAATAAAATATTGTGTTTGATCAGAAATGTTTGAGGCTGATAAGCTGGGAACCAATTTCATAGAGTATCCCGTTAATACACATCAAATTATTGGGTCAGATGCTAAATTTTGAATACACAGATCAGTAGTGTTGCATGGCTTTTTAGACAAGCCCATATTTATTGGGCTTGCAAAGTCGAGAAGACTCGGGCCCATTTGGCCTTGTAATTTCAGAGTCCAGTTACTCCAAAGCTGCTCTCCAGAACATGCCAGGCCCAACAATTTTAAGATAATGGCGGCTCATTCACACATACATACGTGATTCATTAAAAATCCAGTTCATACATAGTTTTGCATACATGACCATGGATGACAAAATAATTACCGAGCAATTTACACAATCAGTACCTAATTAACCACTATTATTTCATAAAATTAGACTATTATGTTAACAGTCATATTTAAACTTTTTAATAATGGTTCCTTTACAATGATGGCGACTTTATAATCCAGCTAGAATTAGAAAAGTGCTATATAACATAAATCACAGACCTTGACCACTAAAATAATACTTACCCAAATAGCCTGTCGATTACATAACTACTCATTCATATTTTGACTCTATAAATGTAACTCGTTACTCAGTCAATCATCCTCATGTCCTTGAAAAACTTCAACACCAAACAGTCATTTATCCCAAAGGCTTGTAATTATCATAACAACAGAAAATATATGTAGGTGATTTTAACGTTTTTTACATGCATATTACCTAATGAACAGCTTTAACAAAAGAACACAATCATTTTGATATTACCAAATACGCGTTTTCAGGCCAATTAATCACAAGTAAGCTAAGCAGATACGAGCTAAGTCATAGATCTATTATGCAACTCATCAAAACCAAATTAACCGGCAGAACTGGAGCAAAGCTAATCAAGGTTCAATCATTTCATCAAACAAAAAATACAAGTTCATGAGTGTGCACCTAATGCTTGAAAACAAAACTCGAGATACCCAAATATAGGAAAAATAAAAGTAATATGGAGCTCAGCAGACCCAGAACACAAAAATAAGCAACAATTTTGGTCAAATTAACTCTTAAAAACCCAGAAAGCGCAGAATCAACACTTGAAGATCCATAGAAATTGAAAAAACTTCAGAAATCTGCCTAGAACCTATATTTTTCTTTATTTTTAGGATTCAGTGATTTTACGATCTCAGTCGCATTTGATGGTTGCGTAGAATGATCCTCTGGGTCTAAGAAGTGGTCTTTAAATAGATACCATTTAGGATTTTCTCTCTTTACTTTTTCTTTTATGCCCTCCTATAGATTTTTGTTAAAAGGAATTAACCAATTACATAAGCAACAACTATAAAAAAAACCTTAGTGATTTCTCTTTATAGACCCCTCAAAACCCATGTTCCTTACCTCTTCTTTCAGTTCCAATTTTATCCTCCTAAAAGCTTCTTTCCCTTTTTTAACTCTTATTTTACCCTCTTATTTTACCTCTTATGTCAAGCCTTTGCATAAAGCATTCCCCAAATGTGGGCCTAGGTCGAAGAGGGCCAACCAACATACCTTACCTCAAGCCCAACACAATACCAATTCAAGCTCAAACCACCAATCAGCTATGATTTTTACAAATTAATAAACTTAAACTAATAGCCTACTAAACAAAACATGTAAGTAATCATGAATGCAATTAACTATCTAAATAATTTTAACATGCTAGCTAACAGAAGAGTATGCAATACAACCAACTAAATATGGATTGACTAATTAAATAAACAGGAATTAATTACTTATCAATTTAGACCACACATGAAATTAAATCTGGAATTAACACGGTTTATACTATAATCAAAAGAGGGAAAAGAAGGTTGAAGAACATCTCACAAAGTTGGAAGGTTATCAGTTAGGAATTGTTTAGCTATCGGAGGTTCTGACGTAGACGTCAATGGATTTTGACCAATGAGTACCTATTTTGATTTTGAAGTCCGATAAGTACTTCATTGGTCAGAACCCGTTAAAAATCAACGGATTATGATGGTGGCAATGAACTCCGATAGGCAAAAGGTATCATCACATGAGCACTGACTGAAGTTTTTCCACCTAGTTCAGTGCTACATGTAACGATACCCGTTGTAAGATGATTTAGGGAAGACATGAGGGTTTGGAGGTGGTTTTGGACAGTTTCAGGATTATCTGGCTGCCGAAGGTCCTAGATGCAAGAGACCCGTCTAGGATTTTGAATCCCTGATGGGTCTTCTTGGTGCGAGAACTCTTGAGAGCTAGATGTGAGTGAAGATAGGTGGGTTCAGGTGAAGTTGGCCTATCAACGCTGAGTTGACCGACGACCGGTGAATCGAGAACGACTAAAAATCAACACCAATCGAAAGTTCTCGATGAGAGTAAACGATTGCTGTGAATTTCAACACTGGGGGAGCTCTGGTTGTGGAGGAACCGAAAAGGGGAGATGGTTCAAATTTTATAAAAGCTTAGATCTACTAATCATGAAGTTTGGGAGGTTTTTGGGGGAAGATGATGATGGATTAGGGATGGGGAGAGGGTGTAGATTATTTGGTGATAATTTGGGATCTTTTGGTGGTGGTCCGCTGCCGTGGGACAATTTTCAATGCTGGTTAAAATGCGCTCAAAGAGTAAGGGAAAGGCGGAGAAGAGTTGACGGGCGGCGGATACGATTTTCGGCCGCCCGGGAGAGGAGAGAGATAAGAGAGATGGGAGCGGAGTTGAAAGATTGAATATTTAGGGTTGAGTCCTTTTTTTAACAGGGGCCAATAACCAAAACAACATAGATGTGTCTCAAAGCTACATCATTTAAAGGTCTAATGAGTGTGGGGCTGGACAGGGCAATGGGAGTGTAGCAATCTGACAAGCGCAAAACAAAAAACAAAATTGTTGCTCGCTAGCCAAAGATAATATAGTTAAATTATCATCTCCACAGGGATTGGATTTAATCAATGCTCTAGTAATTTTTGGTTTAACTGCTATTCAGGATGATCAAAACTTGATTGGAATGATTACAAACTACGATTAACTACTAAAGTTAAGCAATTGACATTTGACAACAACAAACTAGAGATTAGCAAAGTCGGTTTCTTATCAATGTGAGAAATATGAGTCAGGACAGGATAGGTGCAAGATAGCTATTTGGGATCCAACTCCAGTTTAATTCACTCTAATGTTCTAATGATTCTCATGAATTCACTCGATGATTAGTTCAAATGTCTAGTCAAGACTCCTCTCTCGATTAAATCTTAACTCTATGAGGTGAACTAATATAAGCAATGTGAAAATATGCAAGCATGCATTAATGGATAAGTCTTCAGGAAAACTCTCTTGAATAGTCTCCTAACTTGATTTAATCAACAATTCAACTAGCTCTTTCGATTACTTAAGAGAATCACTAAATTAAACCAAACAAAATATGCAAAGATAATCACAAAAATATTTCTCTTTCGATTAAATAAACCGATGAATAAAGTTGCAACCAATTCAAAGCTCCATAAACAAATTCAAGCAAAGAACTAGAATTAAAATCCACAAATATCAAACAAACACCATATCCGTTAAACCCTAAGGGAGACTACTCCATAATTATAGAGGAAGTCGTCACAAATATAATTAAAGAGTAAGAAAACATCAATCTAACATTACAGTCCAAGTTCCCGTATTGAATTGATGAAAAGATGATGAAATCTTGTATCTTGTAGCCTCCAATGCTCTCCAAAAGCTTCCAGGGTCAAAAGTCCCTTCAAAAACGTCTTTTTGGTGGATTTATACTATATAGAAGTGGACCCGGATAAAACTACCCGTTCCAAGCTGAAACAGGAAAATACTCTTAGAAATTTGTACGCCATGCGCCACCCCATGCGCCGCCTCATGCGGGGCGCTAGTGGGAAAGTTCAGAGAGCAGATTCTGACAGGGCAGCAACAATTTATACTGCCGCGCCACCCCATGCACCACGGCAGTGTTAGTTTTTCAGAGTAATTCACTTTCTTCAATTTTTGACATCCAAACTTGACTCACAACCCCCAAACGCGATCCCGATTTAATTCCCTAGGCTTACTCAAAAGCTCCACTTTGTTCGATTTAGCTCCCGATTATCTTTTTAACTCGGAATCACTTCCTGCAAGGCATAAAATACATAATAAGTGCAATAAACTAATAGTTGAGCTTAAATACAAGTAAAATGCAGTAATTAGAGTACAAAATATGAATAAAACACGGGTTTCCAACCTACCATTAACACCCCACACTCAAACTATTTCTCGTCCTCGAGCAATCAAACTGCACTTCATATAAAGACGAATTTCTTATCAGACAACTTCCCTAACTCATCATGCCAAGAATAATTAAAGCAGACTAAGCACCCTATCATAACATACTAGCCTCAAGACTCGACTTAAAGCACCACGCATTTTTCTCAATCTGCTTACTTACTCTAACACAGAGGCCAAAAACTTTATCTTACCTTCTCAAATCATGTGCCCTCACACAAAAAATAGAGAGTAGTTCCACATATAATAAAGTTCACGAACTATTAGGAAGTCAAGATAAAAAGAATCACTCACTCTCAGAACTAAAATTCGTATGCCACAGAAGACGTACCATAGGCTTATCCGTAGTATAATACTCTACTAGTTGAGCTCATTGAGGCAAAGGTCAAGTAGGACTTTAATTGGTTGTAATGTAGGCTGTGGGACGGGTAAGATATAATTTGGATATAGTGACTACACTTCCCTAAGCACTTTAATACATATAAATTAACAATTTAAACCCCACACTTATATTGAACCACACCCCAACCTTCACATAATATTTACACTAAGCTCCCAATTTCTTTAAGCTTAGATAAAGCACGATTTACCACTAGCAAGGAATAATTTCTTTATACTATATACAAGCACCAACATTTCTTCATTCTCTTTTTTTTTTCAATTCCCTAACGGTGGCTCTCACAATTTTTTCAAACAGAGTGCACCTTTCTCCCTTTTCAGTAGTTCCACTCAAAAACCCGACCATACCTCAACTCAGCAGTTACAAGCTCATAACAAATTTAATTGCTCAAGAAAGGTAAAAGATTCAAACAAATAGTCATTTCAAAACAAACTAGATTAGGCTTGTAGTATTATTGCCAAAGAAGTAGGATTATAGGCTCAAAGGGGCTACTAGGTTCCACACAATTAGGCAGCTCATAAACATATAATTGGCTTACCAAAGAAATGCCTATATCACTTCTTAGACTAAACAAGACTGTTATTTCGCTTTGCAAACACACGGGGCAAGTTCTAGACATCAATTGACATGCACAGAATACCAACAACAACTTCACACACACATTGACAGATAACTCACTTAAATCGGATCTATCTCGACTCTCTAGTCAAAACAATTAAGCAACGTCAAGATCAAAACTTATAGACGAGTCAAGAACTGAGCCTAGGCGTCACAAATAAAGCACTCACTGCTCTCAAGGCATAAAAGAGTTAAGACAAGTTATCTCTATTTAATACCATAGCACAAAGAAACCAAGGGGGGAATTGTTACACTACTTAAGAAAAAACAAAATAATTTTTTCCTGACTTTAATCCTTCAAGAAGACAGTCGAGAAAATCCATCATCGGGAAAAGTCAAAAAGATTTTCAAACAAAACACAAGAAAACAAACATACATGTACATACTTACACCCCACGCCACACTTTTAATTGTGACATGTCCACATGACACATAAATAAAAAGCAAGAGGTAAATAAACTCCCCTAATTCATCTAGTCGAGGTCTAAATCAAAGTCGAGATCTCCTTTGCATGCCTGACCTAGTGCACACATCCATGCTGAGAGCTTCTTTTTGGCGTTCTTTGGGTACACCCCACACTTGTTAATTTCACTCTTTATGGTTTGCTCCTTTAGGGCCCCCATTTCTCCCTCCATCTTAAATACCACCCTTTCTTCCCCCCACTCTGAGCATGAGCTACCTTGCTTGAATGTCCTATATTGCTCTGCCAATAGATAGGAAGGGTCTTCCTAAAATCAGAGGGACCTCCTTATTCTCCTCCATGTTCACCAAATGAAGTACACATGGAACACAAATTTGTCCACCTGAACAAGGATATCTTCCACTCTTTCTTCAGGTATGATTGTGGTCTGATCCACGAGTTGCAAGGACATAGGTATCGACTTGATTTCTCCAATCTCTCCCTCTAATTTCCTGAAAATAGACAAAGGCATATCATTAACAGAAGCACCTGAATCACACAAGGATTTTTCAAACTTAGTACTTCCTAAAGAGAAAGGTATAGTAAAACTCCCTGGATCTCCACGCTTTAGAGGGAGCTTGCTTTGCATAATGGCACTATAATGCTCTGTCAGCTTGACAACCGATGTCTCTTTCAATTTCCACTTTTTGGACAATATCTCCTTCAAAAATTTAGCATAAGCTGGCATCTGTGATAGCATCTCTATGAAAGGTATATTCACATGCACCTGCTTGAGCACTTCTAGAGCACACATATATTTACTTTCTTCAATATCCTCATTTATTGCATTCTCATCTTTCTTCTTCTTCTTTTGAGCTCTAATCTTCCTCTTCTTCTTCAGACCATCATCCACCATCCATGCACCTTATTGATTGTTGTCCTTTTTCTACTCCTACACAATCTCCATCTGTCTTTCAATCAGCTCATCCATTTGTTTTGCCCTAGGATCCTCCAATACGTGCCCACTCCTCAAAGACACTTCATTTATTGTCTCTTTTGGATTTTTTTCAGTATCAGCAGGGAGAATTCCTGGAACCCTCTCAAATAATAGATTAGCTAGTTGCCCCACCTGTCTTTCCAAGTTTGGAATGGCCGTGCCCTGTTCTCTGATAGCTGCGCCATATGTTTCAAGCCTCTCATACGTCTTAATAATAAAATCCTTCATCAGATCTTTCATGCTGGAATGATTAGACTGTGGAAGATGATATAGTGGCCTTTGCGGATTTTGAAAACCTGGAGCTCCCTGTCCCTAGGGTCTAGAATTATTTTGCTGCCATGTGTTTGTGCTACCACCTGGTGAACTCTAAGAAAAACTTGGGTCTCTACCCCATGGAGTTAATATTATTTCCACTTTGGTAGTTTCCTCTGTTAAAGCTCCCCACAACATTTACTACTTCAGTTGAAGCTTGACACTCATGTGTAGGGTGTCACATTCCACAAAAGTCACATGCTGCTTGCGGCTCACTTTGTACCTTGGCCAATGTTAACTTTCTTATTTCTCTGGCCATGGTGTCTATCTAGGCTTGCATTGATGTGTTAGAGTCTACCTAGTGAACCCCAGCGATTTTCTTCTATTATTACTCTCAGCAGTCCATTGGTTAGCATCTTTAGAGAGCTCATAAAAAATTGCAACAATTTCCTCAGGCGTCTTCTTTATTAAAGGACCTTCAACTGCAGTACTTAGAGTTCGTCGTGAGGAAGGTGTCACTCCATCCAAAAGATCCTGGAGTTGCATACAATTCAATTCTATTATGCCGACACTTTCTCACTATCTCTTTGAATCTTTCCCAAGCTTCGAAGACCGTTTCAGTATCCTTCTGGTAGAAATTGGGGATTTTACTTATGAATTTCACTATTTTCGCAGCTGAGAAGTACTTGTCAAGAAAAATTTTAGTCATGTCTTCCCATGTCCTGGTCGGCCTAGTTGGTAAGATACGAAGGTAGTGCTTTTCGTCATCCTTTAGTGAAAAGGGGAATGCCCTCAAGTAGACAACATCTTTTAAAACTTCGTTGTATTGGAAGGTGTTCATGATTTCATCAAAGTCCATCAAGTGAGTGTTCGGATCTTCATTCACCTTCCCTCTGAAGACATAGTTGTTCTGGATCGTTTGAAGCAAACCTTGGTTCAACTCGAAAATATTAATTGTTACGGGTGGAGATCTGACACTGGACTGTCCCTAATTGTATACTGGTATGGCATAATCACCAAATGCTCTACCAGTCTTAGGTACTATATTTTTGATTTGGTCTTCAACCAAGGACCGGTTTAGATTGAACCTTCGACCCCCACCATCTTAGATTGAGAGATGTCAGTGCTGATACTCTTACTATTGAGTTAGTTCCGGTAGTGAGTGACTTTCTAGATGTATTTCCTGCGGATCTTTCGGGCATGCTGCCCGATAGGGATATCATCTTTGGTATTGACTTGTTGCCGGGAAATCAACCTATTTCTATTCCACCATATCGTATGGCCCCAGCGGATTGAAGGATTTAAAGGAGCAGTTGCAAGAGTTGCTTTATAAGGGCTTCATTCGGCCTAGTGTGTCGCCTTGGGGTGCACCGATCCTTTTTGTAAAGAAGAAGGATGGTTCTATGCGCATGTGTATTGATTATTGACAGTTGAACAAGGTTATAATGAAGAACATGTATCCATTGCCACACATTAATTGCCTATATGATCAGCTACAGGGTGCCAGAGTGTTCTCAAAGATTGATTTGCGGTCAGGTTATCATCAGCTGAAAATTTAGGATCCGATCTTCTGAAGACTACCTTTAGGACTCGGTATGGTCATTACGAGTTCCTTGTGATGTCATTTGGGCTGACAAATGCCCCAACAACATATACGCACCTGATGAATAATGTATTCTAGCCATATCTTGATTCATTCGCTATTGTGTTTATTGACGACATCTTGGTGTACTCCACAGTCGGGAAGATTATGAGTAACACTTGAGGATCATGCTCCAGACCTTGAGAGAGAAGAAGTTGTATGCAAAATTCTCAAAGTGTGAATTCTGGCTTGATTCAGTGGCGTTTTTGGGTCATGTGGTGTCAAGTGAGAGGATCAAGGTAGATCCGAAAAAAATTGAAGCAGCGCAGAGTTGGGGCATACCGTCTTTAGCCATTGGAATCCGGAGTTTCCTTGGTTTGGCTGGGTATTATCGTCGTTTCTTAGAGGGTTTCTCATACATTGCTGCACATATGACCAGATTGACCTAGAAGAGTACTCCTTTCAAATGGTCCAAGGAGTGTGATGGGAGCTTCAAAAGCAAGACTGCTTTGACTACAACCCCATTGTTGGTGTTGCCTACGAGCTTGGGGTCTTATACTGTGTATTGTGATTCATCACGTGTTAGCCTTGGCACCGTGTTGATGCAAGACGGTAGGGTCATCGCCTATACGTCTCGACATCTGAAGACCTGTGTGAAGAATTATGTGGCCCACGACTTGGAGTTGGTAGCCATTGTTCATGCATTGAAGATCTGGCGGCATTGTTTGTACGGTGTCCCTTGTGAGGTCTTTACCGACCACCAAAGTTTACAACATCCGTTCAAATAGAAAGATCTTAACTTGAGGAAGCGGAGATGGTTAGAGTTGCTTAAGGATTATGATATCACCATCCTATATCATCCCCGTAAGGCCAATGTGGTGGCCGATGCCTTGTGTTGAAAGGCGGAGAGCTTGGGTAGTTTAGCATATCTATCGGCAGCGGAGAGGCTATTAGAATTAGATGTTCAAGCCTTAGCCAACCAGTTTGTTAGATTGGATGTTTCGGAGCCCAATTGAGTTCTTGCTTGCGTGGTTTCTCGGTCTTCTCTATATGATCATACCAGAGAGCGTCAGTATGACGACCCCTTATTTGCTTGTCCTCAAGGACACAGTTCAGCACGACGATGCTAAGGAAATTTCTGCTAGAGATGATAGTATGTTGCGGATGCAGGGCCGGTTATGTGTGCCCAATGTAGATGGGTTGCGTGAGTTGATTCTTCAGGAGGCCCACTATTGGTGGAGGATGATGAAGAAAGACATAGTGGAGTATGTAGTTCGGTGCCTAAATTGTCAGCAGGTGAAGTATGAGCATCAACGGCCGGATGGTTTGATTCAGCGATTTGAGATTCCCGAGTGGAAATAGGAGCGTGTCACCATAGAATTCTTTGTTGGGCTCCCACGAACTCAGATGAAGTTTGACGCGGTATGGGTGATTATGGACAGGTTGACAAAGTCGCTCATTTCATTCCGGTAGTGACTACCTACTCTCTAGAGCAGCTGGCTCAAGTTTATATACGCGAGGATTGTTCGATTTTATGGCGTACTAGTATCCATCATCTCTGACCGGGGTACACAGTTCACATTGCGTTTCTGGAGTGTTGTACAATATGAGTTAGGCACACGACTTAAGTTGAGTACAACATTTCATCCCCCGACGGACGGACAGCCCGAGCTCACCATTTAGAAATTGGAGGACATGCTTCGTGCCTGTGTTATGGATTTTGGGGGTGGTTGGGACCAGTTCTTGCCACTTGTGGAGTTTTCCTACAATAATAGCTATCACTCGATTATTCAGATGGCTCCTTACGAGGCCCTATATGGGAGACAGTGTCGTTCTCCAGTTGGGTGGTTTAAGCCGGAAGAGGCTAAGTTATTACGCACAAATTTGGTTCGAGATGCTTTGGAGAAGGTCAAGTTGATCCAGGATCGGCTTCGTACAGCCCAATCTAGACATAAGAGTTATGCGGGTGGGAAGGTTCGTGATGCTAGACTCATAGTTGGAGAGAAAATCTTGCTCTGGGTTTCACCCATGAAGGATGTGATGACGTTTGGGAAGAAGGGCAAGTTGAGCCCTAGGTATATCAGACATTTTGAGATCCCTGAGAGGATCGGTGAGGTGGCCTACAAGATTGCATTGCCACTAGTTTATATGCGGTTCATTCGGTGTTCCATGTTTCTACGCTCTGGAAGTATTATGGTGATCCGTCCCATGTTTTAGACTTCAGCACGATCCAATTGGACGAGGATTTGACTTATAGTGTATAGCCGTTGGCTATCTTGGACCGACAGGTCCGGAAGTTGAGATCAAAGAGCATTGCATTAGTGAAGGTTCAATGAAGGGTTCATCCAATCGAGGAGGCAACCTGAGAGATAGAACACGACATGCGGAGTCGTTATCCTCATCTATTCATCTCGTCAAGTATGTGCTTATGCACGTTCTAGGACGAACGTTTATTTTAAAAGGGGGAGAATGTAACGACACGTAGTTTTATGTAATTGTGCCTCTTTACCCCTTTTTATGCTTCACACATGTGTGTTTATGATTTTATGACTTACGGGGTTAGTTAGTTTCGTTCTTGGAAACTTTCGGGTTGATTTGGACCTTTTGATCCTTGCCTTAGAAGTTTGAGTTAGAAATATTGACCAAACATTGGCTTTTGTGAAAACGACCCCGGAACTATGTTTTGATGGCTCCGATAGCTTTGTATCATGATATCGGACTTGGACTTATGCCCGAAATTGATTTCGGAAGTCTGTAGGTTGATTTGCCGAAATTTGGCAATTTGAAGTTGAAACGTTTGATCGTAGGTTGACTTTTTAATATCGAGCTCGAGATATGTTTTTGGGACTTGGAATAGGTCCGTTATGGTATTTAGAACTTGCCTGCAAAAATTGGTGTCGTTTGGAGTTGATTTGATAGGATTAGGACGTTTAGTTGTAACTTTAAAAATTCTTGAACTTTACGTTGAAATTCATGCGTTTTAGTGTTCGATTCATAGTTTTAGATTTTATTTTTGTGTTTTGATCATGTAAGCTAGTTTGTATGATCTATTTAGACTTGTGTGAATGTTTGGTTTGGAGCCCCGAGAGCTCGGATGAGTTTTGAACATGTTTCAGAATAGATTTGAACTGAAATTGGACTGCTGGTGCAGCTGGTGCTCAGGTATTGCAATTGCAAGCACTAGCATCACAATTGCAAAGGTGACAGTGGAGGCTCAGATGTCGCAATTGCGACTTCCCCTTCGCGATTGCGAAGATTGCTAGAGTTTTCTTTAGTTCACATTTGCAAACATTCGTTCGCTTTTGTGATGCCCTCCTATTTGCAATTGCGAAACCTCTATCGTAATTGTGATGAATTCTGAGGCTGTCGGGGTTGGCAAATGCGAGCCCTAGTCCGCAATTGTGAGGGTTCAAAAATATGAACCTTGTGTCGCAAATGCGACATCTGTAGCTGGTACAAATGGGTGGGAGACGGGATTTTTGGAAACATTCTCTCATTTTTTAACACTAGGGTCGGCAGGAGGCGATTTGGAGAGGGGATTTTCACCTACAAACTTTGGGCAAGTGATTCTAATCTATTTCTATTCATATTCCATCAATATATATTAGATTAATATCAAATCATGTGAATCAAAGTGAAAATTTGTGAAACTTTGTCAAGCTTTTGAAAACTAAGAAATTGAGTTTTGAGAGTCAATTTGGACTCGAATTTTGAAACCAATCACATATATAAACTTATGGGATCGTGGGTAGTTAGAATCTACCTTTGGACTCGGGTTTTGATCGGGCGGGCGTCGAGTTGACTTTTGTTGACTTTTTGGGAAAAGTGTAAAGATCTTAGCTTTATCTATTGTAATTGATTTTCCTTGCATTGTTTGATGATATTTATTCGATTTTGATTAGTTTTGAGCCGTGTGGAGGCAAATTTTAGGGGAAAATATATTTTCGAGTATCGAATTAGCCTAGTTGAGGTAAGTATCTTGCCTAAATTTTTGGGGGATCTACCCCTTAGGATTGGTATTTGATTCATTTGTTCTATGTGATAGCCGTGTACGCAAGGTGATGAGTGGGTACACGGGTTCTATGTGGTATTTGACCAGTTTAGGCTACTTAGACTCTTTCCATGCTTTGGTTGAATTGTAGTATCATGTTCTAAATTCCCATAGTCAATCTATACTTGTGTTTGTCTATCCTTACATGCCTTAAACGATTTCGTTAACACTTGTTCTACATTCTAATTGATAAACTGCTCTCATTCTTTAGTTGAAATTGTTGCCGCTATTAATGTTACATGTTATCTCTTTCATTGTTGATTATCATTATTTTAAGTTATTGTTCGCGTTATCTCTTTTATTATTGATTATCATTACTTGAAGTTATTGCTCATGTTATATCTTTCCTTGTTGATTCCCACTATTTGAAGTCATTGTTACACATTTTCTCTTCCATTATTAGCTAATCTTATTTAATATTGTGGTTACACATTGTCTCTTATTATTGAGTTATTGGTGTTGAAGTTGTGAAAGTCGTTATCACGTTGAGGCAGAATTGTTATTTTTGAAACATCTTCCTTATTGAGCATTTTACGTTCATTATTGTTGTCGATATTCTTGTACATGTTGTGGTGGAGCCACAAGCTATTGTTGTGAAAACATTGATATTGTTGATTGTTCGTAAGTAGTGATATATGGGCATTTGTGGTGCAAGTTATTATTGTAATATGTTATTGACGTGCATGCGGGGGTATAAGGCTTGGGATTAATGGGCATGCGGTGGAATAAGGTGAGACTTATGTGCGTGTTTCTTATAGGGGAGCTACGTGAAGCCGCATGGCGTTATAAGGGGGGTTAAAGTGCGTATAGTTATTTCAGAAAAACTGTTTTCAAATGTAAGGCTCACGCGGTAGTATAAGGAAAGAATGTGATTGAAATTGAGAAATGTGAATACGATGCGGTACCTCGGTTATGATTCTTCATTTATACGAGGCAGTACCTCGGTTGTGATTCTTATTGTACACGAGGCGGTACCTCATTGTGATTCATGTTGTTATCTCATGTGGCGAAGAGTTTTGATGGGAACATTTCTTGTTGTTTTGTTCTTCCTTGTTCTATCAGTTGTTGTCCGTATATGATCATTGTGGTTCTCTTTTCTTGTTTCCTTTATGTTATTTCCATGCTAAAATCCAGTATCAGTTCTTGCTATTATCTTATTTTATATAAGTTGTCTCTCTGCTTTCTAATATTATCCGTTCTTATGTTTTCATTCTGTTATGTATATCCTAGTAGGTGTCTTGACCTGGCCTCGTCACTACTCTACCGAGGTTAGGCTTGATACTTACTGGGTACCGTTGTGGTATACTCATACAACGCTTCTGCACATCTTTTTGTGCAGATCCAGGTACGTTTGCCCATGCCAAACACTAGAGTTGATTGAGTTGTGGTTTTTGGGAGACTTCAAGGTATAACTGCTCCACGTCCGCAGGCCTCGGAGTCACCTTCCCTTATCCTTATTTCCTGTTGTATTTTCATTGACAGTGATGTAGTAGATACACCAGTATTACTCAGTTCCACCGGTCGTGGAATTGTAATGTTGTTGATTCTCCTTTACGGAAGTTTATATAAGTTATTCAGCCTTGTTTTTAGTATTTTGTCAATTATATATTTCTAGTTGCTAACAAATGTTAGGCTTACCTAGTCGTAGATGCACGATGCCATCATGACATCCCATGGAGGGAAATTGGGATAGTGACAAATTTGGTATCAAAGCTCTAGGTTCATAGGTGTTACGAGTCATAAGCAGGTTTAGTAAAGTCTTGCGAATCGGTACGGAGATGTCTGCACTTATCATTAAGAGGCTTCAGAACTATTAGGAAAGCTTCACTTCTTTAATTCCTTATCGTGCAAATTGGTTGACTTCGAAAACTAAATCTTTGACTTTCTATTCTCTCACAGATAGTGAGGATACGCACTGCTGGATCTGACGATCAGACACCAGCGCCCCTGCTAGAGCACATGCCTGAGCTGCCACACAGGAGTCACCAATAGCTCCAGTTGGGGGACATGCACCTGATGCACTTGTTGTTACCCCCGCACTTTAGGAGACCCTTGCACAGTTCTTGAGCATGTTTGGTACTCTAGCTCAGGCGGGGTTGATTCCACTTGCACCAGCCACATCTCAGGCTCGGGAAGGATCCCAAACTCCCGCGACCCGCACCTGAGAGCAGTGGGTCCAGATTGATCATGTCCCAAAGGTTATACCAGTACAGCATGTTGTTCCGGTTCAGCCCGCGGTTAGGGCAACAACATCTGAGGTGGAGCAACTTAGACATTAGAGGTTCAAGAACTATCACCCTCCTACTTTCAATGGTTTGGCTTCAGAGGATGCACATGGTTTTCCGGAGGAGTTCCACCATATTCTCCGCACCATGGGTATTGTGGAGACGAGTGGGGTTTCTTTTACTACATTCCAGTTATCAGGAGCAGTGTATCAGTAGTGGTGGGTGTAGGAGGAGGGTAGCCCAGCCGCTGCAGCTTCACTTACATGGACTCGGTTTTCAGAGTTGTTCTTGAGAGAGATTGTTCCTCAGACCCTTCGGGAAGCATGGCACGCGGAGTTCGAGAAGCTACGCTAGGGTACTATGACAGTGTCGGAGTATGCTGTCTAATTCAGTGATTTATCTAGAAATGCACCTGCCTTGGTTTCTACAGTCAGAGAGCGAGTCTGTCAATTTATTGAGGGGCTAAACTATGGTATTAGATTCAGCATGGCCCAAGAGTTGGAGACATATACCCCATACTAGCAGGTGGTAGAGATTGCATGAAGGTTGGAGGGTATGCGGGGCCGTGAGCAAGAGGACAGGGAGGCTAAGAGGCCATAAGGTATTGGAGGATTTAGTGGTGGCCACACTGCAGCTACAGCCCATCATGGTAGGGGCTAAGTGAGTCGTCGCGTTCACGCAGCGCTTCCAGCTCCTAGTGGTGCTCTGGGTATTCCGAGATATCAGGTTGCACACTTTTCTCAGCCACTTTCCAATGCACTCTGCACGGGGTGACTTCAGCGGTCAATCCAGCCGAACAGGCCCGAGCTAGTCCTAGACACCACGCCCACTAAGAGCTTACTTTGAGTGGGGTGATACCCGTCACATGGTTAGAGACTGCCCTAGACTCAGGAGGGGTGCACCTTCCCAGACTACTCAGGCTCCAGGGATTCAATCAGGTCCACAAACTTCTTAGGCCATGATTGCTACCCTAGTTTTCACTCCACCCGCAAAGCCAGCTAAGGGTGGGGGATAGGCGGGTAAAAGTTGCCCTAGAGGGGGAAGCCAGTCCAGATTCTATGCTTTTTCGAGTAGGACCGCAACAGTGCTTCAAACTCAGTCATTAAAGGTATGGTTCCAATTTGCCATAGAGATGCATCAGTCTTATTTGATCCGGGATCCACTTATTCATATGTGTCATCTTACTTGGCTCCGTATTTGGATATATCTCGTGATTCTTTGACTTATCTTGTTTATGTGTCCACTCCTATGGGAGATTCTATTATTGTAGACTGTATGTATCGGTTGTGTTTAGTTGTTATTGGTGGTTTTGGGATCAAAGTTGATCTTTTACTTAGTATGGTAGACTTTGATGTTATTTTGGGCATGCACTGGTTGTTGCCTTATCATGCTATTGATTGTCACGCCAAGACTGTGACATTGGCTATACCAGGTTTGCCACGATTAGAGCGGAAGATGCATTGGATTATGTTCCTAGCAGGGTTGTATCAATTCTAAAGGCTCATCGGATGGTTGAAAAGGGGTGTGATTATTATCTAGCCTTTGTGAGAGATGTCAGTGCTGATGCTCTTACCTTGTGAGAGTTGTATTTGATATTCTTGTACACGTTATGGTGGAGCTACGGGCTATTGTTGTGGAAACGTTGATATTGTTTATTGTTGGCAAGTTATGATATATGGGAATTTGTGATGCGAGTTATTATTGTGATGTGTTATTGATGCGCATGCAGCGCTATAAGGCTTGGGATTCATGTACATGCGGCAGTATAAGATGGGACTTATGTGCGTGTTGCTTGTTGGGGAACTACGTGAAGCCACGCGGCGTCATAAGGTGGGCTAAAGTGTGTGTAGCTATTTCAAGAAATAGTTTTCAAAACCTATTTCAAATGTAAGGCTCATGCGGTGGTATAAAGAAAGATTGTGATTCTTATTGTATACGAGGCAGTACCTTGTTGTGATTTTTGTAGTTATCTCATATGGCGAAGAGTTTTGGTAGGAACATTTCTTGTTGTTTTGTTCTTCCTTGTTCTATCAATTGTTATCTACATATAATCATTGTGGTTATATTTTATTGTTTCCTTTATGTTATTTCCATTCTTAAATCCGGTATCAGTTCTTGCTATTATCTTATTTCATATCAGTTGTTTCTCCGCTTTCCATCATTATTTGTTTTTATGTTTTCATTCTGTTTATGTATATCCTAGTAGGTGTCTTAGCCTGGCTTCGTCACTACTCTACCGAGGTTAGGCTCGATACTTACTGGGTACCATTGTGGTGTACTCATACGACGCTTCTGCATATCTTTTTGTGCAGATCCAGGTATGTCTGCCCGTGCTGGATGCTAGAGTTGATTGAGTTGCTGCTTTTTGGAGACTTCAAGGTATACCTGCTCCATGTTTGCTGGCCTCGGAGTCACCTTCCCTTATCCTTATTTCCAGTTGTATTTTCATTCAAACAATGATATAGTAGTCACCCTAGTATTACTGTGTAGACCTTATGACTCAGTTCCACCTGCCTTGGGAAGTGTTCTGATGTTGATTATGCTTTTTGAAGTTTATATCAGTTATTCAATCTTGTTTTTAGTATTTTATTAATTATATTTGTCCAGTTGCTAAGAAATGTTAGGCTTACCTAGTCGTAGAGACTAGGTGCCATCATGACATCCTACGAAAGGAAATTGGGGTTGTGACATCCCTGATGTTTCGTTCGCAGGCCTCGAAGTCACTTTCTTTACTTTACTTTTGTTATTTATGTATTTCAAACAGTATTGTAGTCTTCGAGACTTGATATGTATCTCATTTTGAGCTTATGACTAAGTACTATCGGGTTTTGGGAGGTTGATTATTGTAGCCATGCTCGGCAGTATTATCGTGTTTTGTAGTTTTTCGTTAATTTGAAGTTGTTATATTTTGATTGACATCATTATGTCACAGGCTAACCTAGTCTTAGAGACTAGTTTCCATCACGACCTCTGGGGTAGGATTTGGGTTGTGACAAGTTTGTATCAGAGCACTAGGTTCATAGGTTTAGTTATAAGTATGTTTAGTGGAGTTTTGCGGATTGTTAAGGAGATTTCTGTACTTATCTTCGAGAGGCTACAGAACTATTGGGAAAATTTTACTTCTTTCATTACTTATCATATGTATTTATTGATGTCAGATTTTGAGCCTTTGTCTTTTTATTCTCTCTTAGATGGGGAGGATACAAGCTTCAGTTACTGATGATGTTACCTCGAGGCCAGTACTTCCACAGGCCGGGGTAAAAGCAGAGGCGGAGCCCGCGCAACGGCGAGGGGCCGTTCTAGGGCCACGATGTAGGAGTCACTAGTAGCTTCGGCTGGGAAACAGGTACCTAAGGGGCCTATTTCTACTCGTAGACTTTAGGAGAACTTTGCACTCCTTTTGAGCATGTTTGAGACTTTGGCTCAGGCAAAGTTGATTCCGATTGCACCAGCTACTTCACAAGCTGGGAGAAGATCCTGGACTCCTGCTACACATACCCCAGAGAAGCAGGCTCATGTTGATCAGGCTTCGGGTGTTATACCAGTGCAGCCCATGATAGCGGTTCAGCCCCGAGTTTAGGCCAATTGTGTCAGTAGAGAGGTAGAGGAGTTTGGAGAGGTTGAAGAAGTTTCGTCCTCTCCAGCTAAGTGGACAGGCTTTTTAGAATGCCCAGGGTTTCTTGGATAACTAACACCTTATTTTGTGTACTATAAGTTTGGTTGAGTCGAGCGGGGTCGACCTTACTACTTTTCAGCTAACGAGATCGGCATATAGATGGTGTCAGACTTATAAAAGGCGAGTAGGCCGCTATCACAACACCACTTGCATGGTTCCAATTCTCTAATCTTTTCTTGCGAGAGTTTATTCCACAGACTCGTAGGAATGAGTTGAGCAGTGAGCTTGAGAAATTGTGCTAGGGGAGTATGACTATGTCCGAGTATTATATAAGGCTTACTAAGTTATCTGTTCATGCAACTTCCTTGATTTTCACAGATAGAAAGAGAGTTTGTAGATTTGTTGAGGGACTCACCTTCAACCTCAAATTTGGAATGGCACGGGAGTTGGAGTTCCATTACATCAGGTTATGGAGATTGCTAGGAGATTAGAGCGTATCCATGGTCAGAAGAGGGAGGATAGGGAGTTTAAGAAGCCTCATGGTTCTGAAGGTTTTATTGGCTGCAACCAAGACCCGCATAGTAGAGGTTTTCCCAGTCGACCAGTTCAGTCCGCACTTCAACTCTCACATGATGCCCCATCTACATGGATTCCAGAGCACTCGTACCAGGAAGCCATCCTTTTGTGCATCTTCTGCGCGAGGTTCTTATAGCGGTTACTCTGGTCGTTCCGAGCAGACTTAGCCCTAGCAGCCACGTCGATAGAGAGGTTATTTTGAGTGTGGGGATACTAGGAACCTAGTGAGAGATTGTCTCAGACTCCGGATAGGTGTACCTTAGCAGGGTACTCAAGCCGTGATCACCACTCCAGTTGCCACTCCACCTGCTCAGCCAGCTAGAGGTGGGGGACAGACGGGTCGAGGTCATCCTAGAGGTGGAGGTCATGCCCATTTCTATGCTTTCCTTGGTAGGTCCGAGGCAGTTACATCACATGCTATTAATACATGTATTGTTTCGGTCTATCATAGAGATGCATCGATTTTATTTGATCAAAATTGGAGGTCCATAGGTTGTTTTGGCTTGAATTGGCAAAAGTTAGAAAGTTGAAGGTTTGGAAGATTGAGAAGTTTGATTGAGAGTTGACTTTATTGATATTGGGGTTGGATTATGATTCTTGGAGTTGGAATAGGTCCGTTGTATCATTTATGACTTGTGTGATAAATTTGAGGTCAATCAGAGTTGGTTCGGTATGAATCAACGTTACTTTTGGAAGTTTGGATGTTCATAGTTTCAATAGGTTTGAATTGGGTTGCAATTTGTAGAATCGATATTGTTTGATGTGATTTTAGGCCTTGAGTAGGTTTGTTACGTGTTTTGGAACTTGATGGTATGTTCGAACGGCGTCCCGGAGGCCCCAGGTGTGAATCAGATTTAAATCAGGATCATTTTGGACTTAGTTGATTGCGGAAGCTACTGAAGTTTTAGTGTCATCGCAACTGCGATGGGCTTGGCCGCAGGTGCGGACATGCAGGTGCGAGGGGGGCCGTCACAGAAGCGAGGAGGTGCGGAGTTTGGCGCACAGATGCGCATACGCAGAAGCGGAGAAAACACCGTAGATGCGGAATTTGTGTCGTTGCTACTAGACCAAGGTGCGGTCGTGCCGCTGCAGAAGCGGGCTCCCAGGAGTGGTCAGTGTTGTGCTCCACAACAGTAGGATCGCAGGAGCGAATTTGGTCCGCAGGAACGGAGGTCTCTAGTCTTAGTGGTGCCTGCACCTGCGATGGCTTTTTTGCAGGTGTGACAGATTGGTCGCGTAAGTGATAATCACTGGACAGAAATAGAGAAATCGAGGGTTTAATTTCATTATCCATATTTTGAGTTAGAGAGCTCGGTTTTGGGAAATTTTGAGGGATATCTTCAAGGATTTGATCGAGGTAAGTGATTCTAACTCGGATTTGACTATTATACATGAATCCATCATTGTTTTATAATTTAATTAGTGTTTTAAGTTGGGAAATTTTTGGAAATTTGTGAAAACTTCATAAGCTATATTGTAAGGATTTGAAGGTCGAGGTGAGGTTGGAATTAAATAATTTTAGTATGGCTGGACTCGTTATTAAATGGGTGTTCGAATTTTATATGTTTGGTCGGGTTTCGAGATGCGAGCTTGGGGTTGACATTTTGAGTTGACTTTTCGATTTTCTTTAAGATTGCAACTTTATTAACCGGAATAGTTTCCAATGATTTTTATTCATAGTATAAAGTTATTTTGGCTAGATTCGAGACGTTCAAAGTTGGATATTCGCGGAAAAGACTTACTAGTAGATTGAGTTAGCTTGTTCGATGTAAGTATCTTGCCTAAATTTGTGTAGGAGAGTTACCCTTAGGATTGGAGTTGTTTTCTGTCATTTGTGGTACGTGAAAGCCGTGTACGCAAGGTGACGAGTGGGTACACGGGCTACATGTGGTAATTGACCGGATTAAGCTATGTAGATTCTTTTCATGCCTTTAATTGAATTGTCATAACATGTTATATCCGTCATCGTTAATTCATCCTTACATGCTTTATTTGATATTGTTAATATTTATCCCATCTCTTACTTGTTATTTTCCTTATATGCTTAGTTGAAGTTATTGTTTCCTTATTGGCTTATTAATTATTTGACTGTTGATTTACCTTACTTGAAGTTATTATTTCTGGGAATATCTTATTGTTGAGTTTTGGTGTTAGTTATAAAAGTCGTGATCATATTGAGGCAAAGTTGAAAGCTGTTGAAAAACTATTCTTGTTGAGCTATTCACTTTCAGTTGCTATTGTTAAGACTCTTGTACACATTGTGGTTGATCCATGGGCTATTTATTGTGGAAATATTGCTATTGTTGATTCTTTTGGCAAGTTGTGGTATTTGGGCACTTGAGGTGCGAGTTGTGATATGTTGTGATATTGATACATATGCGGTGGTATAAGAATAAGGGTTGATATGCATGCGGTGAGATAAGATGGGCTTGATATACGTGTTTCTAGTAGGGGAAATACTTGAAGCCACGCGGTGTGATAAGGTGGGCTAAAATGAGGGTAGCTATTTTAGGAAAAATGATCTCTAAAACTAAATGTAAGGCTCTCGTAGTGATATAAGGAAAGATTGTGATTATGATTGTGAAATGAGATACGGGGAGGTACCTCGGACGTGATTCTTGTTGTTATCTTTTATTTACATCACTTGTTTTGTCTGCATCATTTCCTTAGTGTTCTTCTATGTGTTCCTCTCTTGATGCCTTTATTACCTCAATTTTAGTGTAGCTTATCTTCTTGTATTTCTTCATCGTATAACTTCTCCGTTTCCATTATTATATTGTACCATACTTGTTCAGTTTTTTTATTTATTCTAGTAGGTGTCTTGACCTGACCTCGTCATTACTCTACCGAGGTTAGGCTTGGTACTTACTAGGTATCATTGTGGTGTACTCATACTATGCTGTTGCACATATTTTTGTGCAGATCCAGGTACCTCATACCAGGCTAGGCACCAGTGAGTTGAGCTTCCGGATCGGAGACTTCAAGGTATACCTGCCGGTGTTCGCAGGCCTCGGAGTCACCCTCTGTATTGTTTTTTCTATTACATACTCTTATTTAGATAGTGATGTATTAGGGATGTTTCAGTATACTCGCGTAGAACTTATGACTCAGTCTCACCAGCTTTTGGGAGTTATTGTCAGCTGTATAATGGAGTTCTTTTATCATAGCTGGTTGGTTTAAAATTTGAAGTTCTATTATTATTTTCGTCATTTCGTCATGGATGTTAGGCTTACTTAGTCTAAGAGACTAGGTGTCATCACGACATCCCACGGTGGGAGATTTGGGGTCATGACACGGAGTCTTCAACACCTATTCAAGTAGAAGGATTTGAACTTGAGGCAACGAAAGTGGTTGGGGCTATTGAAAGACTATGATATCACCATTCTTTATCATCCGGGGAAGACCAAAGTGGTGCCCTACGCCTTTAGTAGGAAGGCGGGGAGTATGGGGAGACTTGCTTTTATTCCAGTTAGGGAGAGACCGTAAGCTTTGGATGTTTAGGTTTTGACCAACAGGTTCGTGGGATGTATATTTTGGAGCCTAGTTGGGTTCTTGCTTGTGTTGTATCGCGGTCGTCCTTGTTTGAGCGCATCAAGGTGCATCATTATGATGATCCACACTTGCTTGTCCTTTGGGACACGGTGCAACACGGTGATGCTAAGGAGATGGCTATTGGTAATGATGGGGTATTGAGGATTCAGGGCCGTATTTGTGTGCCTACTGTGGATAAGTTGCGGGAGCTGATTCTTGAAAAGGCCCATAGTCCACGGTATTCTATTCATCTGAGTGTTGCGAAGATGTATTATGATCTAAAGCAGCATTACTGATGGAGAAGGATGAAGAAAGACATTGTTGAGTATGTGGCATGATGTTTGAACTATCAGCAAGTTAAGTGTGAGCATCAAAGATCGAGTGGTTAGCTTCAGAGGTTAGATATATAATGGAGTAAAAGTGAGAGCGTATCACTATAGTTTTGTGGTTGGGCTGCCACGACCTTGAGGAGATATGATATTGTGTGGATCATTGTGCACAGACTGACCATGTTTGCACACTTCGTTCCCGTCATGACTACCTATATTTCAGAGTAGCTGGCTCGAATTTATCTTAGAGAGACTGTTCGCCTGCATGGTATGGACGTGTCCCTTATCTTCGATTGAGGCACTCAATTTACATTGCATCTTTGGAGAGTGCTGCACCGATATTTGGGCACTCGGGTCAAGTTGAGTATGACATTTTATCCCCAGACGGACGAACAATCCAAGCGTACTATTCAAATCTTGGAGGATATATTTGTGACAACCTGACTAGTCGTTTTGTGTATTTGTGTCATGTTTCTCCTTTTGATGCTTCACACGTATGTATTCATAGTTTTATGACTTGCGGGGTAGGTTAGTTTCATCCTGGAAAGGTTTTGGTTTGATTTGGACCCTTTGGTTCTTGGCTTAGAAGCCTAAGTTGAACATGTTGACCAAAGTTTGACTTTTATGAAAACGACCCCTAGAATGGTGTTTATATGGCTTCGATAGGTTCGTATCGTAATTTTGGACTTGGGCATATGCCTAGAATTGGATTCGGAGGTCCCTAGGTTGATTTGACTTGTTTTACCGAAGTTAGCAATTTGAGGTTTAGAAGTTTTTTCACGTTTGACCTTAGGTCGCATTTTTGCCTATTGGGTTCAAAATTAGGTTTAGGGACTTGGAATAGGTCCATTTTGATATTTGGAACTTGTCTGCACAATTTGGTGTCAATCAGAGTTAGTTTGATAGGATTCAGGCGCTTGGTCATAATTCTAGAGGTACTTGAACTTTTCTTTGAAATTCATGCGTTTTGAGGTTTGCTTCGTAGTTCTAGATGTTCTTTTTGTGTTTTGATCATGCGAGCAATCTTGTATGATATTTTTGGACTTGTATGGATATTTGGTTTGGAGCCCCGAGGGCTCGGGTGAGTTTCAAACGTGTTACAAAATAGTTTTTGATAGAAATAGGCTGCTGGTGTGCTAGTGTCTTCGGTGTAGCAATTACGAACACCAGCATGGGGGCCTCAGGTGTCGCATTTGCAATGATTGGATCGCAATTACGAAGAATTGCTTAGGCTGGGTAGTTTCGCATTTGCGACTACTTTTGTCGCATTTGCGAAGGGAATAGGCTTCGTAATTGCGAAGCCAAGGTCACATTTGCGACTTCCCACATAGGCTGTTAGTGCACATTCGCAAAGATTTCTTTGCAATTGCGAGAGTTCACAATTGCGAGCCCTCTGTTACAATTGCGACGTCTGCAACTGAACAAATGGGTTGGGAATCGGGATTTCATCTTATTTTTTCTCATTTTAGAACCCTAGACTCGGTAGGAGGTAGTTCAGAGAGAGGATTTTTATCTACAATCTTTAGGTAAGTGATTTTTATCAATTTCGAACTATTTTACATGATTATATATGAGATTTAACATCAAAATTATGAGAATCAAAGAGAAAATTTGGGAAATTTTGTTGATGTTTTGAAAACTGAAAATTGGGGATTTGAGAGTCGAATTGGACTTGGATGTTTTCGTTGTTAAGCTCATGTTATACACTTGGATCGGAAGTCGTCATTTTATGGGAACACCTTCATTTTTAGTTATTGAAGTTGAAGATATGAAAACTATTATCACATTGAGGTTGAAGCTATTGATTATTGAGATATATTCCCTTGTTGAGTAATTCTCATTCATTCTTGTTATTATTGAGATTCTTGTACATATTATGGTTGAGCCGTGGGCTACATGTTGTGGTAACATTAGTATTGTTGATTTTGGCAAATGTTGTGGCATATGGGCACATGTGGTGTGAGTTGCTATCGTGTTGTGATATTGATGCACATGCTGCGGTATAAGGATATGGGTTAATGTGCATGCAACGACATAAGGTTAGATTTATGTGCGTTTTGCTAGTAAGGGAATTGCTTGAAGCCACGCGGCAACATATGGGAGCTAAAGCGCATGTAGTTATTTCGGAAAAAAATATTTTCAAAAATATCTAAATGTAAGGTTCTCGCGGCAATATAAGGAAAGATTTTGATTGAGATTGTGAAATATGAATATGAGGTGTGGCACCTCGGTATGATTCTTGTTATACATTCTAAGTTGCAAAGTTTTGATGATTTAAACGGGTGTTGTCCTTGTATTCCTTATTTCCATTTGTATTTTCGCACTTGGTTACTTGTTGTCTTCATCACTTGTATTATCTTACTGTTAATTGCTGTATATTTCCATTGTTAGTCTTGTATTGTTAAAGTGCTTAATTACCTCTTTAGTTGCCTTCTTTTTTGTTGTTAGATTATATTAATATTTTGCACAGGTTAAGATGTCTAGTAGGTGTCTCGACCTGGCCTCGTCACTACTCTATCGAGGTTAGGTTTGATACTTATTGGGCATCGTTGTGGTATACTCGTGCTATGCTTCTGCATATTTTTGTGCAGATTCAGTTACACTTTCTCGTGCCGGACATTAGTGATCAACTAGTTATCTCGGAGACGTAAAGGTATACCTGCTCGACGCTCGCATGCCTCGGAGTCACCTTCTGCTTTTGATTGTATTACTGTTTACTTTCAAGTCAGACGGTATTATATAATAGAGATCCTAAGTCTATTAATTTTAGAGCTTATAGCTCAGTTCCACCGGGTTTGGGAGTTATTAGATAGTTGTACCGTTTGAGTTTTATTCTGATTGTTTAATAGTTTAATTTGATGTTTAAGTTATTATTTCTGCTATTTCTCCATGTATGTTAGGTTACCTAGTCTTAGAGACTATGTACTATTACAACATCCTAAGGTGAGAATTTAGGGTCGTGACATTGGTATCAGAGCTTTAGGTTCATAGGTGTTACGAGCCATAAGCAAGTTTAGTAGAATCTTGTGAATCGGTACAGAGACGTCTATACTTATCTTCAACAAGCTACGGAACTGTTAGGAAATTCCACTTCTTTGATTTCTTATCGTGTGAATTTGTTCGAAATCTGAGTCTTTGTCTTTCTATTCTCTCACTGATGGTGAGGACACGCATGCTAGATCCGATGATGAGACACCCGCACCGCCTGCTAGAGCCGCACAAGGCCGGGGCACAGGCCGAGGAGGGGCACATGCTGCAGCAAAGCACCTGCCCGAGCAATGATTGAGGAGCCACCAGTAGCTCTAGTTAGGGGTTAGGTACTCGAGGCGCCTATTGTCATCCCTGCACTTCAGGAGACCCTAGAACAGTGTTTGAGCATGTTATCCACTCTAGCTCACGCGGGATTGATTTCCCTTGCACCAGCTTCATCTCAGGCTGGGGAGGAGCTCAGACTCCTATTGCCATACTCCAGAGCAGCGGGTCCATGTTGATCAAGTTCCGGGAGTTATGACAGCATAACCTATTATTTCAGTTCAGCTTGAGGTCAGGCTAGAGGCATCTGACAAGGATCAACTATGACTTGAGAGCTTCAGGAAATATCACCCTCCTACTTATAGTGGCGTAGTTACTGAGGATGTGCAGGGTTTTCTGGACAAGTGCCACAGTATTCTTTGTACCATGGGTATCCTAGAGGTGAGCGGAGTTGCTTTTACTAAATTTCAGCTGTGAGGACCAGTGTATAGGTGGTGGCAGGATTACGAGGAACGCAGGCCAGCTGATGCAGCCCTACTCACTTGAGCTCAGTTTTCAGAGATGTTCTTGAGGAAGTTTGTTCCCCAAACCCTTCAGGATGCTTGGTGCATGAAGTTTGAGCAGGTGCGTCAGAGGACTATGTTAGTGTCAGAGTATGCTATCAAATTCTTCAGTGAGTTATCCCGACATGAACCTGCCTTGGTTTTTACAGTCAAAGAGCGAGTCCGCAGATTCATCGAGGGGCTCAATTATGCTCTTAGATTCAGCATGGCTCGAGATTTAGAGATGGATAATCCATTTCAGTAGGTGGTAGATATCGCGCGGAGGTTGGAGGGTATGTGGGGCCGAGAGAGAGAGGACAGGGAGGCTAAAAGGCCTCTAGGTACTGGAGGATTTAGTGCTGGCCACTCTGCAGCTTCATCCCGACCTGGCAGGGGATATGTGAGTCGGCTAGTTAATTAAGCACTTTCAGCTTTTAATGCTGCTCCGGCTATCCCGAGGTCTTAGGTTGCCCATTTTGCTCAGCCACTATCTAGTGCACCTCCTGCACGGGGTGCCTTTAGTGGTCAGTCTAGCCGACTAGGCCAGAGTTAGTTTCGATAGCCATGCCCACCGAGAGCTTGTTTTGAGTATGGTGATACCAGGCACATGGTGAGGGACTGCCCCAGACTCAAGAGGGGTGCCTCCACAAACTACACAGGCTCCATGTATTCCATAAGGCCCACGGGGTTCATGGGCCATGGTTGCTGCTCCAGTTGCCACTCCACCTGCACCGCCAACTAGGTGTAGAGGTCAGGCAGGTAAAGGTCTCCTTAGAGGGGGAGGTTAGGCCAGATTCTATGCTTTTTCGAGTAGGACGGAGGCAGTCGCATGAAATGCAATCATCACAAGTATTGTTTCGATCTTTCATAAGGATGTCTCAGTTTCATTTGATCTGGGCTCCACACATTCATATGTGTCATCTTATTTTGCTTCATATTTGGATATATCACGTGATACTTTGAGTGCTCCTATATAGATGTCCATGCTTGTGGGAGATTCTATTATTGTAGACCGCGTTTATCGATCGTGTTTAGTCACTATTGGTGGTTGTGAGACCATAGTTGATCTATTACTACTCGATATGGTATACTTTGATGTGATTCTGGGCATGGACTAATTTTCGCCCTATCATGCTATTTTGGATTGTCATGCCAAGACCGTGAAATTGGCTATGCTAGGTTTGCCGCGGTTGGAGTTGAGGGGTACACTGGATTACATTCCTAGCAGGGTTGTGTCCTTTCTTAAGGAACGGCGAATGGTTGAGAATGGGTGTGAGGAATATTTGGCCTTTGTGAGGGACGTTAATGCAGATACTCCTACCGTTGAGTCAGTTTCGGTAATGAGAGATTTCCCAGATGTTTTTCCAAAAGACTTTCTGGGCATGCCAGTCGATAAGGATGTCGATTTTATTATTGACTTAGTGTTGGGCACTCAGCCCATTTCTATTCCACTATATCAAATGGAACCAGTAGAGTTGAAGGAGTTAAAAGAGCAGCTAAAAGAGTTGCTTGATAAGAGCTTCATCCGACCGAGTGTCTTGCCTTAGGGTACTCTAGTTTTGTTTGTGAAGAAGAAGGATGGTACTACGAGGATGTATAGCAATTATAGGTAGCTGAACAAAGTTACAATCAAGAATAGGTACCCACTACTACGCATTGATGACTTGTTTGACCAGCTTCAAGGTTGTGGAGTGTTCTCAAAGAGTAATTTGAGGTCATGGTATCATCAGTTGAAGATCCGGGATTCAAACATTCTGAAGACTGCTTTTAGAACTCGGTATGGCCACTTCGAGTTTCTAGTGATGTCATTTGGGTTGACCAATGCCCTAGCAGCATTTATGCACCTGATGAACAATGTTTTCCAACCATATCTTGATTCTTTCATCAACGTATTCATTGATGACATCTTTGTGTATTCCCAAAGCTGGGAGGATCATGAGCAACATTTGAGGATCGTGCTCCAGACCTTGAGGGAGAAGAAGTTATATGCAAAATTCTCAAAGTGTGAGTTTTGGCTTGATTTGGTGGCATTTTTGGGTCACGTGGTATCTAGTGAGGGGACTAAAGTAGATCCGAAGAAGATTGAGGCAGTTTAGAGTTGGCCCAGACCATCTTCAGCTACTAAGATCCGGAGTTTTCTTGGTTTGGCATGGTATTATCGCCATTTCGTAGAGGGTTTCTCGTCCATTGTTGCACATTTGACTAGATTTACCCAGAAAGGTGCTTCTTTCAGTCTAAGGAATGTGAGGCGAGCTTTCAAAAGCTCAAGATTGCATTAACTACAGCCCCAGTGTCGGTGTTGCCTAGAGGCTTAGGGTCTTACATCGTGTATTATGATGCGTCGTGTATTGGGCTTGGCGCAGTATTGATGCGAGACAGTAGGGTAATTGCCTACGCATCTCGGCAGCTGAAGGTTCATGAGAAGAATAACTCTGTGCATGACTTAGAGTTGGCGACCATTGTTCATGCATTTACAATTTGGATGCATTATCTGTAAGGCATTCCATGTGAGGTTTATACCGACCATCAAAGTCTCCGGCATCTGTTCAAGCAGAAGGACCTTAATTTGCTGTAGCAGAGATGGTTAGAGTTTCTTAAAGACTATGATATCACCATTCTATATCATCTTGGGAAGGTCAATGTAGTGGATGATGCATTGAGTATAAAGTGGAGAGTATGAGCAATTTGACACATTTATCGGCAGTAGAGAGGCCACTAGCCATGGACGTTCAGGCCTTGGCGAATCAGTTTGTGAGACTGGATGTTTGGAGCCTAGCTAGGTTCTTGCTTGCATGGTTTCTCGGTATTCTTTGTATGAGCACATCAGAGTGCATCAGTATGAATACCCCCATTTGCTTGTCCTTAGGGACACGGTATAGCAAGGCGATGCCAAGGAGGTTTCTATTGATGATGACGGGGTGTTGCAGATGCAAGGTCGGATATGTATGCCTAATGTGGACGATTTGTGTGAGTTGGTCCTTGAGGAGGCCCACAGTTCTCGGTACTCCATCATCCGGGTGTCGCTATGATGTATCAGGATTTGAGACAACACTATTGGTGGAAAAGAATGAAGAAAGATATAGTAGATTATGTGGTTCGGTGCTTGAACTGTCAGCAGGTGAAGTACAAGCATCATATTTCAGGCGATTTGCTTCAGAGACTTGAGATCCCCGAGTGGAAGTGGGAGCGTATTACCATAGATTTCATTGTTGTGCTCCCACGGACATTAAAGAAATTTAATGCAGTATGGGTTATTGTGGATAGGCTGACCAACTTGGCACATTTTATTCCGATGGTGACTACCTACCCTTCAGAGCAACTAGCTCAGATTTATATCCATGATATTGTTTGTCTCTATGTAAGTCCATTATCTCCGGTCGAAGCATGGAGTTTACATCGCATTTCTGGAGAGCCGTGCAGTATGAGTTAGGCACAGGGGTTGAGTTGAGTATAAGACAGACGGGCAGTCCGAACGCACCATTCAAATCTTAAAGGATATACTAAGTGCCTGTGCTATGGATTTTGGTGGTTCATGGGACCAGTTTCTACCACTGGTAGAGTTTTCCTACAACAACAGTAACCAATCGAGTATTCAAATGGCTCCTTATGAGGCCTTATATGAGAGGTGGTGCCCTTCTCCAGTTGATTGGTTTGAGATGGGTGAAGCTAGGTTGTTGAGCATTGATTTGGTTTGGGATGCCTTGGAAAAAGCCAAGTTGATTTAGGATTGGCTTTCGTACAGCATAGTCTAGACAGAAGAGCTTTGTTTATCAGAAGGGCCCTGATGTAGCATTTATAGTGAAAGAGAGGGTTTTGCTTCGGCTTTCGCCCATGAAAGGTATGATGAGGTTTGGGAAGAAGGGCAATCTGAGCCCTAGGTATATTGGTCCTTTTAAGATCATTGAGAGAGTTGGTGAGGTGGCTAACAGACTTGCATTGCCACCCAACTTGTCGGCAGTTCACCCAGTGTTCCATGTTTCCATGCTCTGGAAGTATTATGGTGATCCGTCCCATGTATTAGATTTTGGCTTAGTCCAATTGGATAATGATTTGACTTATATATGTTGAGGAACTGGTGGCTATCTTGGACATGCGATTCGAAATTTCAGGTCAAAGAACAATGCTTCAGTGAAGGTTCAATCGAGGGGTCATCTGATCGAGGATGCGACCTGGAAGACCGAGCATGACATGCGAAGTCGTTACCCTCACCTTTTTGACACTTCATGTTTGTCTCAATGCACGTTCAAGGATGGACATTTATTTTAACAAGGGGAAACGTAACGATCTGACCAATTGATTTGTGCATTTGCATCCCGTTTCCCCTTTGACTTCACACGTGTGTATTTGTGGTTTTATGACTTGAGGGGTTGGTTAGTTTTGTTCTGGGAAGATTTACGCTTTTGTTCTTGGCTTAGAAGCCTAAGTTGAACATGTTGACCAAAGTTTGACTTTTGTGAAAACGACCCCGGAACGGTATTTTGATGGCTCTGATAGGTTCGTATGATTTGGACTTGGGCATATGCCCGAAATTGAATTTGGAGGTTCCTAGGTTGATTTGATTTGTTTTGCTGAAAGTTGGCAATATAAGATTTAGCAGTTTTTCCAAGTTTGACCATAAGTTGACTTTTTGGCTATCCAGTTCGAAATTAGGTTTTGGAACTTGGAATAGGTTTATTTTTCTATTTGGAACTTGTCTGCAAAATTTGGTGTCAATAGGAGTTGGTTTGATAGAATTCGAATGCTTGGTAGCAATTCTAGAAGTTCTTGAATTGTTCTTTGAAATTCATGCGCTTACAGGTCCGATTTGTAGTTCTAGATGTTATTTTTATGTTTTGATCTCGCGGGCGAGTTCGTATGATATTCTTGTGTGGATGTTTTGATCCGAGCCCCGAGGGCTCGGATGAATTTCGGATGTGTTTGGGAATAGTTTTTGACTGAAACAGGTTGCTGGTGTGTTGGTGTCTCAGGTGTCGCAATTGTGAACACCAGCATCGCAATTCTGATCATAGTAGGGCAGGTGTCGCACTTGTGATGCCTGGATCGCAATTACGAAGAAGAACTAAGGCCAGGTAGTTTCGCACAGTGTTTTAATAGGCGTTTTCGGGGCGAGCCCTGAGGCGAGGCGCACCAAAAATGCCCCAAGGCAATGGTGTGGGGCGAAAGTTTCAAGAGGTGTACGCCCAGCCCGGCGTACGCCCAGGCATTTGAGGCACGTTATTGTAATGAGACGTAAGCCCCAAAGACTTTTTCAAATTAAAAAAAAATTGTTGAATAAGTCCTTCATATAATACCCAAATTCTCAAAAGTCGGCTTGTAATTACTCAAAAGTTTTAAAAAGGAACTGAAATGTATCAAATTTAAAAGTCAAGACCTTTCTGTTGATTAAAGACCTAATTTATGGTCTTTCCCAATTATTTATCTTGTTCGCTAGTTTGCTAATATCTCTCAAAACAATGACTATTTAATTTTTTTTAAAAATACAAAGAGAATCACATTCTCCTTCATAGCAGCAAGTTCAAATTTCAGATCGCAGGTTAGTCATCCTATTTGTTCCTCCATGTAGAAAATTTATTCCTTGATATACAACTGAGCACCATGTTCCGCTGTATCGGTAGCCTTAGCAGGTAAGAAGTGTGTTGATTTCGTGAGTCGATCCACAATCACCCAAATCGCTTCTAACTTGCGAGGCGTGAGAGGTAGTCCTTCCATAAAGTCCATATTGATCATCTCCCATTTTCACATTGGAATTTCTATGTTCTGTGCCAACCCACCGAGCCATTGATGTTCGGCCTTTTGTTGCATTTGCAAAGGGAACAGGCTTCACAATTGTGAAACCAAGGTCTTATTTGTGACTTCCCACATAGGCTATCAGTGCTGCATCTGCAAGGATTTCTGCGCAATTGCGAGAGTTCGCAATTGCGAGCCCTGTGTCACAATTGCGACACTTGATACTAAACAAAAGGGTTGGGAGTCCATCTCATTTTCTCTCATTTTAGAACCCTAGAATCAATAGGATGCGATTTGAAGAGGGAATGTTCATCTATAATCCTTGGGTAAGTTATTTTGATCAATTTTTCACTATTTTACATGATTATATACGAGATTTAACATCAAAATTATGAGAATCAAAGAGAACTTTTGAAGAATTTTGGCTATGTTTCGAAAATTGAAAATTTGGGATTTGAGAGTCGAATTGGACTCTATTTAAAAATAAAATACATATACGAACTCTTGGGGTTATGGGTAGTCGGGATCTACCCTTGGACCCGAGTTTTGACCGGGCGAGCCCGAGGTTGACTTTTGTTGACTTTTGGAGAATTGTGTAAAGATCATAGCGTATCTATCATAATTGGTTTCTCTTGCATTATTTGACGTTATTAAGTCGTTTTTGGTTAGATTTGAGCCGTGCGGAGGCGAATCTTAGGGAAAAAGCTCTTTTTGAGGGTTGATTTGGCCTAATTGAGGTAAGTATCCTGCCTAACTTTGTGTGAGGGAACTACCCCTTATGCTTTGGGTTAAATATGTTATTTGAATTATGTAAAAGACGTGTATACGAGGCGACGAGTGTGTACACGGGCTTATATGTGGTATTTTGACCGGTTTAGACTCTTCGGCTCTTTTATGCATTTAATTGAAATTATCCTATCATGTTATATCTTCTGTTGTTGAATTACGCTTACATGTTTTATTTGACGTTGTTAACACATGTTCTATCTTTCATTGTCAAACTTGCTCTTATATGCCTTAATTGTCTTTATTACCTCTCTTATTGTCATGTGACTCTTTTATTGTTGGATTATTCTTATTTGAAGTTATTAATTCGTGATATCTCTTAGTGTTAAATTATTCCTAAGCATTTAGACCTAGTTGTTACTTCATACTATCTTTTCGTTGTTAAGCTTATGTTATACAATTGGATTGAAAGTCGTCATTTTGTGGGAACACCTTCATTTTTAGTTATTGAAGTTCAAGTTATGAAAACTATTATCACATTGAGGTTGAAGCCATTGATTATTGAGATATTTTTCCTTGTTGAGTAATTCATATTCATTCTTGTTATTATTGAGATTCTTGTACATATTGTGGTTGAGTTGTTGGCTACATGTTGTGGTAACATTGGTATTGTTGATTTTTACAAGTGTTGTGGCATATGAGCACATGTGGTGCAAGTTGTTATTGTGTTGTCATATTGATGTGCATGTGGCCGTATAAGGATAAGGGTTAATGTGCATACGGCGACATTAGGTGAGATTTATGTGCGTGTTGCTAGTAAGGGAATTACTTGAAGCCACGCGGAGACATAAGGGGGCTAAAGCGCGTGAAGCTATTCTGGAAAAAATATTTTCAAAAATACCTAAGTGTAAGGCCACGCAGCGATATAAGGAAAGATTGTGATTGAGATTATGAAATGTGAGTATGAGGTGTGGCACCTCAGAATGATTCTTGTACATTTTAAGTTGCAAAGGCTTGATGATTTGAACGGTTTTTGTCCTTGTTTTCCTTATCTCCTTCCATTTGTATTTTGATCGCACTTGGTTACTTGTCTTCATCACTTGTATTCTCCTGATGTTAATTGTTGCTTATTTTCGTTGTTAGTCTTGTATGTTAAAGTGTTTTATTACCTCTTTAGCTGCCTTCATTTTTGTTGTTAGATTATATCAATATTGTCTAGTAGGTGTCTCGACCTGGCCTCGTCACTACTCAGCCGAGGTTAGGCTTGATACTTACTAGGTAACATTATGGTGTACTCATGCCACGCTTCTGCATATTTTTATAGAGATCCAAGTACATCTTCTAGTGTCGGATGCCAGTGATCGACCAGTTATCTCGGAGACTTCAAGTTATACCTTCTCGACGCTTGCACGCCTCGGAGTCATATTTTTCTTTTGATTGTATTACTGTTTACTTTCAGATCAGACAGTATTGTATATTGAGATCCTAAGTGTATTCCTGTTAGAGTTTGTGACTCAGTTCCACTAGGTTTTGGGAGTTATTGGGCAATTGTACCGTTTGAGTTTTATCATGATAGTTTAATAGTTTAATTTGATGTTTATGTTATTATTTCTGCTATTTCTCCATGTATGTTAGGCTTACCTAGTCTTAGAGACTATTTGTCGTCACGACATCATAAGGTGGGAATTTAGGGTCGTGAAAATGTTGCGAGCTTGTCTCATTAATTTCGGGGTCCAATAGGATCAGTTTCTACTATTAGCAGAGTTCCCTTATAACAACAACTACCATTCAAGAATCTAGATGGCTCCTTATGAGGCCTCATAAGGGAGGCAATATCGTTCTCCAGTTGGTTGATTTGTGCCTAGGGAGACTAGGTTGTTGGGCATTGACTTGGTTCATGATGCTTTAGAGAAGGTGAAATTCATTCAGGAGCGACTTCGTACAATGCAGTCCAGGCAAACGAGTTAAGCTGATAGGAAGGCTCGTGATGTGGCATTCATGGTGGGTGAGGGTTCAGAATTTTGCCCATGAAGGTTGTGATGAGATTCGCGAAGAAGGGCAAGTTGAGACTTCGGTATATTGGTCCTTTTGAGGTTCTAGAGAGAGTTGGTGAGGTGGCCTATAGACTTGCTTTTCCACCCAGCTTATCGAGAGTTCATATGGTATTTCATGTTTCCATGCATCAGAAGTACTATGAGGACCCGTCACATGCGTTAGATTTTAGCTCGGTGCAGTTGGACAAGGACTTGACTTATTATGGAGAGTCGGTGGCCATCTTAAATAGTCAGGTTCAAATACTGCATCGGTGAAGGCTAAGTAAAGAGATCAACAGGTCGAGAAGGCGACATGAGAAACCGAGCATGATATGCGGAGTAGATAGCCTCATCTTTTTAGCACTTCAGGTATGTTTCTAAACTCGTTCGAGGATGAACATCTGTTTAAGAAGAGAATAATGTAACGATTCGGCCTGTCGTTTTGAGTATTTGAGCCATGTTCCCCTATTTGATGGTTTTTGTATATCTATTTATCATTATGTGACTTGTGGGAATGGTTGGTTTTATTTCAGGGAGGTTTTGGATTGAATTAGCATTCTTAGTTCCTAGCTTGAAAGCGTAAGTTAGGAGTGTTGATCAAGTTTGACTTTTATATATTTGACCTCACATCAGAGTTTTTAAAGTTATGTTAGGTGCTGATGGTGATTCTGGACTTAAGTGTATGTCCGAATTTGGATTCGGAGGTTCCTAGATTAGTTTGGCTCTAATTCGCGTAATTTGAAGGTTTAGAAGTTCATAGGTTTGACCTATAATTGACCTTGTGGTTATCGATGTCCTTTTGGGATTTCGAGCCTTGGAATAGGTTCGTATGGTGATTTATGACTTGTGTGTAAAATATGTGGTCATTATGAGTTGTTTACGCATGTTTGGCGTAAGTTTGAAATTCAAAAATTTGGATTAGTTTATTAAGTTTGAATTGAGGTGCGATTTATGGTTTTAATGTTATTTTTTGTGATTTGAGGCTCGACTAGGTGTGTGTTATGTGTTGGAATTGGTTGGTGCCAATGTACAAGGACCGGAGTGCCATGGGTGTATTTCGGATGGGGTTTAAACTTTTTTCCCTTGTTTTGGAACAGCTACGTTTTCTAGTGTTCTAGTGTTCATTGCGATCGCGGATGTGGTATCACAATCGCAGAATGTGTTTTGTGGCTGGCACCTTTTTATTCTTCGTGTTCACAAATGTTGCAATCACGGACTATGAGGAGCTTAAGCTTTGCGTTCGCGATTGTGGTTTGCGATTGCGTAGGGTTCTGTGTTAGGCTAGGGAGGTCAGGTGGTTAAGCCTTTGCATTCGTGGAAAGCCGTTCGTTCGCGTAGGCTTACGAGCTGGTGAAGCACGATCGCAGGCCAGTGATCGTGTTCACGTAGGGTCTTCTGAGGCAACTATTGATTTATGCTTCACGATCGTAGGTCCCTCTATCATGAAGAGGAACCACTGGGCAGACTTAAGTACTCTATTTCAAGGGTTTGAGTTATTTTATCATATTTTGATATTGGGAGTTCGGATTTGGTTATTATTCATGATTCCATCCTTGATTTTGCATCTGAATGACGAATCTAAGTAAAGAAAATTAGGTATTTTTGAAGAAAAAAATTTAAATAAAAAATAGGGATTTAAACCCCGATTTAGAGTCAAATTTGGATGAAACTTGTATGTTTTGACTCGTATTCAAATGGGTGTCCAGAATTTGTGATTTTTGTCGGATTCTGGGAGGCGGGCCCGGATTAAATTTTTTTTTATATTTTTGATAAAGATCGGAGCTTTATTAATTGGAATCAATTTCTACAGTCGTATTTGATATTATTGAATTTTTTTTTTTTTGCTAGATTTAACCCGTTCGAAGACCGATTCGAGAGGCAAGGGATTTTTAAAGTATTGATTTGGCTTGTTTGAGGTAAGTATGTCACCTAACCTTGTGTGAGGGAATACCCCTTAGGATTTGGCCTTAATTGCTTATTCGTGTTATGTGAAAAGCGATGTGTACATGAGGCGATGAGTGTATACACGGGTGCTATGTATGGATTATGACCAGATTAGACCGTAGGCTATTAATATAACTTAATTTTATAATGAACTTTATATGAAACATGCTTAAACAATTTTGTGACTACATGATCATGATTACTACATTTGACTTCGCCATAGTCCTGCTTTATTTGTTGAACACCCCCTGCACTTTTATGTTATTGTCATGTCCTTGTGCACTTGGTTGTTAAGTTGTGAGCTTTTATCTTGATGAAACTTTGGTATTCTTATTTTGTGATATTATGGCATACGTTGATGTGTTGGGTGGATTATTGGGTGTTGGCACAAGGTTTCTGTCATGCGATTGTGATTTATGTTGTTATTTTTATGCTGGAAATATTATTAAACTGGAGCGACAAGGCTGGATTTTATTATTTTGTCTGGCGGGAGCGACAAGGCAGGATATAGTTAAACATGAGCGACAAGGTGGGATATTGTTATTTTGTCAGGAAGGAGCAACAAGGCAGAATACTGTTATTGTCAGGGCGGAGCGATACGGGTGGCTATTGTTATTGTGACAAAATTGTGGGTACGAGGTGCCATATATTTGTGATTCTATTTGATGACTTGTTGTCAAGCTGAACTTTTACTTGTTTGAGTTGTTATCACATGTTCGGAAGAGGTTGTTGATATTGTTTCTGTTATATATTCTGTTGTCAATTTTCTTTCGGTATATTGTACAGATTATTTGACTAGTGAGTATCACATGACTTGAACCTCGTCATTGCTTCACCAAGGTTAGTCTTGATAGTCACTGGGTACCGAGTACCGACTGTGGTATACTCATACTACAGTTTTGCACATTTTGTATAGATCCAGATACTTCTGATCAGGTGGATCGCTAGAGAGGCATGTTTGTGCTTATTGGAGACTTCAAGGTATCACTGTTGTTCCGTTCGCAGGCCTCGGAGTCACCCTATTTATTTTATTTCTACTGTTTATGTATTTCAAACAGTATTGTACTCTTCCAGACTTGATATGTATTCCATTTTGAGTTTATGACTCAGTATTATCGGATTTTGGGAAGTTGATTGTTGTATTCACGTTTGGCCGTATTATCGTATTTCGCAGTTTTTCATTAGTTTGAAGTTGTTATATTTTGATTGACATCATTATGTGATAGACTTACCTAATCTTAGACATTAGGTGCCATCACAACCTCTCAGGTAGGACTTGGGTCGTGACAGGGAGAACGGGCTGGGCAGGCTTAAGTAGTAACTGGACCGTTGAAATTCTGGCCCAGTTCATCTATAGATAAACAAGCTTACTTCCCTCTTCTCTTTGCCTCTGCACACTTAGCCATTTCTATTTTAGAAATCTAATTAGCCTTCAACAGCATTTTTAGCGTTTTTAACTAGTAATTCGAACAATTGGCCATTTAAAATTTCAAATGAATCTAATTAAATACTTAAAAATGTAACTAAAAGTCCTAAATGCAATGAATGAAAGAAAACAAAAATTACCTTTGTAATTTTATGATTTGAAGTGTTCCTAGTTATGCAAAAAAATACAACAACAAACAAATAAATAAAAGTTCCTAAAAAATTCTACAAAATTTAAAAATGATTAAAATACCAATTTAAATTATTTTTATGAGTAATTTTGCATGGGACAAAAATTATGTTCTCACATTCACCTCTAGTTTCAGTCTACAAATCGGCCTCAAATTATCTCCAAAAACCTTTAAAATTGATATTCAAACTCCTTAAAATATTTTCATGAAAATTCAATATTACCCAATCGAAAGTTATGCGATTACAACATTAAAACATTTTACAAAAAGCAAAAATAATAATAATAAAAGTTACGATAAAATAGTGTTTATTGAATGAGTATAATGATAGAGAGATCTAGGGAGAAAGATGAATTTGATATTTGGGGGAAAATAGAAGAAAACTATTCAGAGAGAGAGAGAGAGCGAACACTGCATTCAAAGAGAGAGAGAGAGAGAGAGAGAGAGAGAGAGAGAGTATAGCGACCCAACCAGTTGTTTTGAGCATTTGCATTCCATTCAGCTGTTTGAAGTCTTGAGTAGCTTCATATGATGTATTATGACTTGTGCGAATCGTCGGTTTTGATTTTCAGGTGATTCAGGATCGATTTGAAAGAATAAATCTCATGTTAGAAGCTTTAAGATGGAATCTTTTCCTTGTGTATACATTCATGCATTTACCTTGAGTTGTTACTATTGCACCTATGTTTTCTACATGACTTGTCATTGTTGTTCTATCTTTGTCCGCTATCTCAATTGTTGATGTGTTGTTCATGCCTTCCAGCTATTTAACTTGAAAATGTCATGCTTTCCTTCTGGTTTGTCATATCCATATCTAGGTCGTTTCTCATTTATTGCAGTTTTGTATAAGCCTTCTACCATGTTAGTTATTCATGACTTCTATTTGTTTAGCTTATAAAGATCACGCATTCCTTCATGTTTGTTATAGCTATATCTAAGCCTTCTACCATGTTAGCTACTGAATTTTATGTTCTTCTACCTTAAAAGCTATCATTACTTCTATGCCTCCTATCTAGTTTATCATTGTTACCCATATCACTGCGTCGTTCGTTATTGCTACCTGTGTATCTCCTACTTTATCGTTATTGTTATTAGCATTCTTTTTCACTTGGTTGGTATTGTTATACGTATGCTCAGTGAGGAAGAGATAAATGCACGAAGGTTTGTTGTCGCACCAATTGATTTGATTTGCATTCATATATTTGGTGAGGATGAGACAAATGTATGAGGGATGTTGTCGTACCATTTGATTTGATATCTTGAGTACATTTCTCACACTATGAAAGTTATAAATTTACTACCGTGATTTCTTCTGGTGATTCTTTACTGCTACATATATTTGTTCTTGTACTCTTCTCGATCATATTTAAGTATTGTTCTATTGCTAGTTTACTGCATAGTTTGTATTAAGGAGTATCTTTTAACTAAAAAGCCTAGTCATTACTTCACCGAGGTTAGTCAAGATACTTATTGAGTACATGGGGTCGGTTGTACTCATACTACACTTTTGCACCTTGCATGTAGATCTTGGAGCTGAGACGTGGTGGATGATGAAAGCTGGCTCTGAAGATGTTCGTGCCTCCCGGATGCAGCTAACACTTTTCCCTAGGTAGTTTTAGAGTTGAATTCTATTTATGAATATTTCAAACAGAAGTTGTATTTATTTGAAATCAATTTTTGCAAAAAAATCCAGTCTTAGTATCTCATGATTTGTACAACCAGTCCTTGAGATATTGTATTGAATCCAGATATATCATTTGTTGATCACCTTTATTTTATTTAACTTGTGTTAATTGTTAATTGGCTAACCTAACGAGTTGGCCTATGTGCCATCACGACTAGTAGATTTTGGGTCGTGGCAAGTTGGTATCAAAGCACTAGGTTCGTAGGTTCATCAGCAAGTGTCTAGTAGATTCTTACGGATCGGTATGATGGCGTCCATACCTATCTTCGAGAGGCTACAGGGCATTTAGGAAAATTTTCCTTCTTCTTTCCTTATCATGCGGCCTTGTTTCAGCTTGAAACCTGCGATTTTGATTCTTTCTATTCGTTCGTATGCGATGTTACGCACTAGGTATCAGCTATGCGCTGACGGTTTGTGATGCTACTAATGGATTACGAAGGTCTATAGATACTTGATTATCGTTGCGAGGTAATGTCTAGTATCGAGAGCAGATGTAGTGATAGATCTTTCAGTCGTTCATTTGGCGTATGAGGCGGATTCTTGTATCTGGTTGGTAAGCACGGACTTAGGAAGACTGGCTAGTGGCCTAGTTATTGTGTTTATGGTGGGTTCATGGTAAGGTGTTGATTTGAGTACAACCGATGGGTTATCTTCAGCATGATGAGTTTGGATCGTGTGTTTCATATGACGTTTCCATTTGGTAGAATGCATATATTATCATTTCAGAGCATTTGGGGGAGTTTGCCTGACTATTGCAAGGATGTGTATATGCTTGGCAAAGTCTTCGGAGTGTTCTATGACTAGTATTGCATGAGTTTTTGAAGGTTTCAGCTAATAGCAGTGCAGGATTGGGGCAGTCATGAAGATATGGTACTGTGGATTTCCAATGGTGTATTCTATGGCTTCGAGCTAAGTGGGAGAGTCTGCTATTAACGATCGGATTTCATGATCATTCGTTGTATCAGTTTTCGGGTTGAGGGATTTCTTGGTTGTTTCTTTAGAAAGTCATGTGCTAGTGAAGCGCGGGTTGCTCGGTGCGTATTAGCTGTGTATTGAAGATAAGAGTAAGGTGAGTGGTTATCAAGAAGGTTCTGATGAGTTCCAGATGATATGTCGCATTTAAAGACTTCTGAATTTGTGAATGAATAGGGCTTGAGATCGATAGTGAATCGTAACCGGATCTATGGTATTTCTATGTCAAGAATGATTCTACATGGAAATATTGGAGAGATGCAAGAAACGGCTTAGAATTCGCAGAAGGTTCCTTCAGAGCGAGCATATCGGATTGAGTTACTTTCGGGTTGGTAGTTTTTGTTACTCGGTTGAGTTGGAGAACATCAGTTCTGATGACTCGATTATGTGTTAATAAGTTCCAAAGAATTCACCATGGTTTTGTCCACGGACGGAGTTGATATTTTCTACAGGTATAGAAGTTATATTGCATGTGGCGATGTTCTCCTAAATTGAGTTAAATGAAAGGTTCTCGGTGATGAGGTGTTCAACTTCCTTAAGGTTTTATGAGATTTTTGTATTTCCACGAGTTAGCATGTTAGTGGTGGTGCGCCGTGTGGGGTTGAAAGTTGCGAGTTCAAAGTTGCGATTTATTTTTGAAGGGAAGTATATGAATTATTGATGACACGGACGATTTCAGTTGTTTAAGAGAATGCTGGCACTATTTGATATCGCCGGAGGAGAGTGCGCATGTTGGCATATGCATTGTGTTTTGACTTGTGGGGTATTTTCTTGTAAGATGATGGAGTATGAGTGACGTATCAGCCATTTGAGTAAGCGCTGTTGAAATAGGATATAGATATTCTGGTATTTATGAGGTTTAGAGATTGGATGTTCTCATAGACAGACTATTCCTTGGCAGTGAATTGTGAAAAAATATTAAGGATTAGATAATTGATGGTAGGTGTTATGGAAAGGTTGTTATGGACCTTTGGGAGGTTATTTGCCTATTTCGAAATGATCGGAATTTGCTTTGGGGATTATTTGTGAGCCTAATGAGAATATGTATTCTGTATCAGATCAGATTTGCTTGCTCTTGCGCAATTGTTAGCACATGTATATCATCGGTCGAAATGGATGTCATTCCGCCTTGGTCTATGTTATGTGTCTCTCTTACGCTATGACGGGTTGTGAGATTACATGATTATTCGCACATATATTGTAAATCCGTTTAGGCCTTATGGAGTTATGGGCGAGATGGCCCTCGTGATGTTGATTTGCTTATTGCACCATAGTTATGCTTGTCTTTCTCAGTATTGCTTATGCCTAATCATCTTCCGACAATTATACTTGTCCACTCTATCGCGCTTGATGTTGATGCACATGTGATCAGTAAGACCGAGCATTATGGCTCGATTGGTACCACTATGTGGATCGATATGATTTGATCGGGTTGCACGCTGCAACGGTACTGTGATGAGATGTAACTCCTTATGCTTATTTTGTGTGTTTTGGCTTTTCCCATGTTGAAAATAGTTCATAGGAAGATGTTAATATTACTATATTTGCTTAACTTGCTTAGCAGTCTTCTTATTTAACTTTCTTACTATTATATGTCATGTCTGAATTATTACTTGTTTGGTGTATAGAACCGCGATGCGTGGGGCTCCATATAGATTTGGTGTGACTTGTCGGTTGGGCTGCTTGTATTGGCGGAGCTGAGGTTTCTAGACCTAAGATTTGCACTGCCGTATTGGGATGAGGAATGTTTGGAAGAAGGATACCATATTTTCGCACAAAATTTGGACAATGACCTTGTCGGACGGGTAAGCTTCTTGACTTTTTTATCTGAAGGATGGTTATGAGTTTCTACGTGTTTTTTTCATCATCGGTGGTGTACGAAGGTTTTGGATGAAATTCTATTTGATATGAGGTTTACTACCGGTACCGAATTTGCTTTTGGGCGGCTAAGGTGGTCATCAGTTATTATTGTGAGTATCTGAGTTATATGGTATATCATGTGATTACATCTTGGGCTATAGTTATGGCTTGATATAGCTTTTTCAGACTTATACAGTGTGTAGATGAGACATTCGGGTCTAGTAATAAATTTTGGGTATTGGAAATTAGGTTATAAGGTTTACGGACTAAAGTTGAAGTAAGGATCTTCAGTTATGTTGTGTTGACATGCTTATATGGATTGGGGGTGACGTGGGATCACCACGGATTTATCCATGGTAAGTTTACACAGTAATTCGATCAATTTGGAACGACTCTTGGCACGTTCAAGGACGAACGTATGTTTAAGTGAGGGAGGATGTAACGACTCAACCAGTGGTTTTGAGCATTTGCATTTTGTCCAGCTGTTTGAAGTCTTGAGTAGCTTCATATTATGTATTATGACTTGTGCGAATCGTCGATTTTGGTTTTCAGGTGATTCGGGATCAATTCGGAAGAATGAATCTCATGTTAGAAGCTTTAAGTTGGAAGAGTTGACCAAATTTGACTTTTGTATATTTGACCCTGGATCGGAGGTTTGATGACTCTATTAGGTCTGGATGGTGATTTTGCAGTTAGGCATATGCCCGAATTTCCATTTGGATGCTTCTTGAAGGTTTTAGCGTTAATAGATGAAAGATGGCAATTTAAAGGTTTGAAAAGTTCAAAGATTTGACCGGGAGTTGACTTTGATGATATCGGGTTTGGGTTGTGGTTTCGGGAATTGGGATAGCTTATTTATGTCATTTGAGATTTGTGTGCAAAATTTGAGGTCATCCCGAGTTGATTTGATATGGTTCAGCACGGCTTTTGGAAATTGAAAGTTCAAAAGTTCATTAAGTTTGATTTGAGGTGCAATTCAAGATTTTTAGTTTTTTATGTGTGATTGGAGGCCTCGAGTAGGTCCGTATTATGTTTTGGGACTTGAACAGGTCCCAAGGGGCTCGAGTGAGTTTTGGTTGGGTTTTGGTCCATTTGGGCCATGGTGTTATTGTTGGTTTCTGCTGTTACCTGTTGCTTCTGGTGTTCTTCGCGATCACGAAGGTCCAGCCGCTATCGCGAAGTATATTTTGGTCTTCTGTGAATTTTTCTTCGCGAACGCGATATGAACGCGTTCACGAAAAGTAAACTGATAGTGTTCTGCGTTCGCGATGAAGTGTCGTGTTCGCATAGAGTTGAGTTGAAGAGCTGGGAGCTGGAGGAAATGTCTTTGCGTTCGTGAAGTAATACCCGCAATCGCGAAGGTCTGGATCTGATGTGCATCGCATTCACGTGGTCTATGTCGCGAACGTGTAGAGTCTTTTTGTGGCGGTGATATTTTATTCATGGCGAGCGCGATGGTCTTCTCGCGTTCGCGAAGGGTATCACTGGAGCAGTGTTATAAAGTACTCTATTTCGAAGGTTTCAGATATTTTATCATATTATGCACTACAAAACTCAGAGCTGGGCGATTTTGGAGGTGATTTTCACTACATGGATTGGGGTAAGTGTCTTATACTCGGTTTCGATTATATTTCGTGAATCTACTTTCGATTTTGGAATTCGGATTATGAGTTTTAAAGAGAAATTGGGGGGTTTTGTCTAAAATTTCCTAAAAGTAAAATTTTGAGTTTTGAACATCGATTCGGAGTCTAAATTGAGTGAAATTATTATGGTTGGACTCGTAATTGAATGGGTTGTCGGATTTTGTGAGTTTTGTCAGATTCTGAGGTGCAGGTCCCAGTTTGATTTTTCGATTGACTTTGAGTAAATGTGAAAAGATTCGACCTTTATCAACCGGTTTGCTTCCTATAAAATTATTTGATGATTTTGAGTTGCTTTTGGCTAGTTTCGAGCCGTTCGGAGGATGATTTGAGCAGGATGCCGCTTCTAGTGTATCGATTTATCTTGATCGAGGTAAGTGTCTTGCCTAACTTTGTTGAGAGAATTTTTCCTGCTAATTGATATTGTTTGCTACATGCGGGGGTGATGCATATATGAGGTGACGAGCGTATATTCATGTGTTAGGGTTAATAATGCTCGGGGGTAAATTATACGATTAATTGTGCCTTGTAGAATTATGTGGCATTCTTGTTCATGTCGTACTTGACTTCTAGATTACTAAGAATATGAAATTAACTACTAGAAACTAAGATTTAGCTTATTATAACTTGATTATAATTTGACAGATTTTTGTGAAAATATTGATGTGCTAAATTCGGTCATCAGTATGCTTAATCACTAATACATCGCTACAACCGTTATTCTTGAGATATTGGATTCTATACTTGTGTTGAAGATCATTATTGAGACTTGTTGAAATACTTGAACAATAAGGTTCTTGAGGTTTATTGAATTTTTATTGGCTTGAAAGTTGTGACTGATGTTCATTCTTAATCACTCTCCTTGATTTTATTCATGTTTGCGACCTTGCTTGTTATGGATATACATGTGCTTGGTGAGGAAGAGTGTAAAACGTGAAGGGTGATGCCCTGCCATTGCATACACATTATCATGTGATGAAGAGTGCAAAGCACGAAGGATGATGCTGTGCCATTGCATATACATTATCATGTGAGGAAAAGTGTAAAGCACGACGGGTGATGTCGTGCCATTTCATTTATATTATCATGTGAGGATGAGAAAAAAAAAAGCACAAAGGGTAATGTCGTGCCATTTCATTTACATTATCATGTAAGGTTGAGAGTAAAAGTACGAAGGGTGATGACGTGCCATTTTATTTATATTTTTATTGTTTTTATATTATCATGTGTTCATGGCATGAAGAGTGTTTCCATGCAGGCGAGGATAAGAGACATGCATTATGTTGAGATATCTTTTCCTTGTGTATATATTCAGGCCTTTACCTTGAGCTATTACTATTGCGCTTATGTTTTGTATGTGATTTGTCGTTGTTGTTCTATCTTTCTCCTCTATCTCAATTGTTGTTGTGTTGTCCATGCCTTCCATCTGTTTAACTTGCAAATGTCATACTTTCCTTCTTGTTTGTCATATCCATATCTAGGCCGTTTCTCATTTGTTGCACTTTCGTATAAGCCTTCTACCATGTTAGTTATTCATGCCTTCTATTTATTAGCTTATAAAGATCATGCTTTCCTTCATGTTTGTTATATCTATATCAAAGCCTTCTACCATGTTAGCTAGTGAAATTTATGTTCTTCTACCTTAAGAGCTATCATTACTTCCATGCCTCCTATCTAGTCTGTTACTGTTACCCATATGCATTGTATTGTTCGTTATGTCTACCTATGTATATCCCACTTTATCGTTATTTTTATTAGCATTTCCTTCACCTGGTTGGTACTGTTGTACGTATTCTCGCTAAGGAAAAGATAAATGCACGAAGGATGTTGCGGTGCCAATTGATTTGATTTACATTCATATATTTGGTGAGGATGAGATAAATGCAAATAGGGTCTTACCGTGCCATTTGATTTGATATCCTGAGTACATTTCTCACACAATGGAAGTTATGAATTTAATATCGTGATTTCTTTTGGTGATTCTTTTCTTGCTTTGTACATTTGTTCTTGTACTCTTTTTTGTTATATTTTAGTATTGTTCTATTGCTAGTCTACTGCACATGTTATATCAGGGAGTATTTTTTTAACTAAAAAGCATTATCATTACTTCACCAAAGTTAGTCAAAATACTTATTGAGAGGGGTCGGTTGTACTCATACTACACTTCTGCACCTTGCGTGTAGATCATGAAGCTGAGATGCGGTGGATGACAAAAGCTGGCTTTGAAGATGTTCGTGCCTCCCAGCTGCAGCTACCACTTTTCCCTGGGTAGATTTAGAGTTAAATTATGTTTATGTACATTTCAAACAGAAGTTGTATTTATTTCATATAAGTTTTTTAAAGAACAAAAAAAAACCATTCTTAGTAGCTCTTGATTTGTATTACCAGTCCTTAGGATATTGTACGGAGTCCGGATATATCATTTGTTGATCACTAATAAGTGAGAATTTTGACTGCTTATTGGAACCATTTAGCTTTTGTTTTAGTCCGAAAGTATTGAAATGTGTTTCCGAAACTAATGAAATTATGCAAAATTGTAGGAATGCTGGAAGTTTGGTCTCCCGAGATGAAATCTGACTCAAAAAGGAGAGTCCAGAAGCACAAGGCAATAAAGGCGTAGAAGCACAAATGTGCGGTCCGCAAAAGGAATTCTGCGGCCGCAGAATAAATTGTGGACCGCAGAATTCCATTTGCGGCCGCAAAACAAGAAGAAATATTTAGCAGCCTTTCAGTTATGTGCGGACCGTACATAAATTGGGCGGGCACAGAACTGGGCTAAGAGTCAAAGATTAGAGAATATGCAAAAAGACCAAGTCCAGGAACCTTTGTGAATTGCGGGCCGCACAAGAAATGTGCGACCGCAGAAGAATGCCTCGCGGCTGCAGTTCAGAAATGTGCAGCCGCAGAACTCCACTTCCTGCTAGCTGAAGAAAACCCCGGACCGCACATGGAATTGTGTAGCTGCAGAACCTCCTGAGGGGCATTTTTGTCTGAGATTTTAGGCCCTATATAAATAGACGAGTTTCAAAAACTTAGGTCAAATTTAGAACATCTGAAGCTGTTGTAGCCATTTTTCTTTACTACTTTAGGAAGCTTTACATTATTTTGGTGTATCTACATTAGATTTCATCATTTTAATCTTCCATTATGAGTTTAATTAGATTTTCTTCTTTATTTTCTTCAAATCCCAATATGAGTAGCCTAGACTCTTATTGTAACGACATGACCGGTCGTTTTGAGAGTATTAGCCCCGAACACCTATTTATTGCTCCCTCTATCTCATTTTGTGGTTACGTAACTTGCCTGGAGGATTTGTTTTTGGTTTCGGAGTGAAATGGGACACATAGTCCCTAAAATGGAAGTTTAAGTCGTAGGAATCAACCGTAGTTTGAATTCTGTAAAGATGACTACGGAATGGAGTTTTGACGGTTTCTATATCTTCGTAGGGTGATTTTGGTCTTAGGAGCATGTTCAAATGTTGAATTGGAAGTCAGTAGGTCATTTTAGCGTCAATTGGCGAAAGTTGAAAAATTTGATAATTTTTGGAAAATCTAACTGTGAGTGGACTTTTTGATATCGGGGTCGAATTCTGATTCCGAAAGTTGGAGTAGGTACAAAATGTCAATTCTGACTTGTGTGCAAAATTTGAAGTCAAACGAACTTGATTTGATGGGTTCCGGCGTTGTACGTAGAAGTTTGAAGTTTTAAAGTTCATTAGGCTTGAATCGATGTGCAATTCATATTTTTAGCATTGTTTGATGTGATCTAAAGGCTCGACTAAGTCCGTATGACATTTTAGGACTTGTTGGTATGTTTGGTTGAGGTCCTGGGGGCCTCGCGTAGACTTTGGATGGTTAATGGAGCAAATTTGGACTTGTGAGAATGGCTGAAGGCACCAGCTCTTGTGTGATCGCACCTGCGCAAGATTGACCACAGGTGCGAGCCCGCAGAAGTGGCACATTAATCGTAGAAACAGGCTAGGGCAGTGTGGGCAAAGGTCGCAGATGCGAGGAAAATTTCGTATCTGCGAGATCGTAGATGCGGACAAGGAGGTCGCAGGTGCGCTGGAGCCGCAGAAGCAAACTGTTTCCTGCAGAAGCGAGTCCGCAGAAGCGAATAGGAGATCGCAGAAGTGAAGGCAAGGCAGCTGGGCAGAACCACAGAAGCGGTGCTTTTTCCGCAAAAGCGGGACAGCAAATACGATCAAGTGATCCGCAAAAGCGAAAACACTGGGCAGACTCTATTAATTCAAGGGTTCGGGATTTTTATCATTATTGGACATTTTGAGCTTGGGTTTTGGCGATTCTTGAGAGCACTTTCGAGTGATTTCTTGAGGTAAGTATCTTGTTCTTATTTTTTATCAATAACCTTGTTTCCCCATTGATTTTTTCCACCTAGATTGTGTGTGTTTAAGATGGAATTTGGGAGGTTGAGGCTAGGGATTTGGAGAGTTAAATTTGGGGATTTGAGTGGCAACTTGGTGTCGGATTTTGATAATTTTGGTATTGTTGAACTCGATATCGAATGGGTGTTCGTATTTTGTAACTTTTACCCGATTCCGAGACGTGAGCCCGGGCTGACTTTTTGGAGAGATTTTTTGTTTCTTTACTAAAGTCGTAGATTTATGATTTACATTAGTTTCTTGTAGTTGTTTTCATGTTATGTAATTGCTTTTGGCTAGATTTGGGCCATTCGGAGTCGGAAAATCGAGGGAAAGGCGTCCTTTCGATTGATTGAGTGAGACTTGAGGTAAGTGACTTGTCTAATCTTGTATAGGGAAAATCCTCTTAGGATTTGGTATTGTTGTAAAAATTTGTGATATGCGAGCGCCGTGTACATGAGGTGATGAGTGCATACACGGGCTAATTATGGAAATTTCGCTTCTTGCTGAGTTGTCTTCTTTTAAATTCCTTAACGGAATTGCCTTAGCATATGTAATGATCATGATTAGCCTAGTACGCATGTCCACGTGCCTTAACTCTTACTTGCAATTTGTGTAACTTACTTAGTTGAATTACCTGCCTCCCTTTATTTGAATTAAATCTTTAACTGTATGATTTCTTGCTGTAAATTCGTTGTTCCTTCTGTTCGGTTATCTGCTGCATATTTACTTTGGGACTACAAGGTGTTTACTCGGGAGTTCCCCCTGTCTTGCATATCTACTTTGGGACTACGAGGCATTTACTCTTGATATCCTCTTGTCTTGCATATTTTCTTTGGGACTACGAGGCGTATACTCTGGAGATCCCCCTGTCTTGCATATTTACTTTGGGACTACAAGGTGGTTCCTCGAGAGATCCCCTTGTCTTGCATATTTACCTATGGACTACGAGGAGATACCTCGGGAGATCCCATATGTCGTGCATATTTACATTGGGACAGCGAGGCGGTACCTCGAGAGCGCCACTATTGTTTACCTCTATTTGATGCGCTGCTATTTTCTGGAACTTCTCGTTGTTTAAATTCTCAGTCATTTCAAAATATTATTATATCTTCTGCCTTGCTTATCTTTTAAACATGTAGGGCCCTGACCTGACCTCGTCACTCCTCTACTGAGGTTAGGCTTGGTACTTACTGGGTACCGTTGTGGTGTACCCATACTACACTTCTCCACATCTTTTTTTGCAGATCCTGGTTCTTCCTACCAAACCAGATACCAATGAACTGGACTGCACATGGAGGCTTCAAGGTATATCTGCCAGCATCCGCAAACCTCGGAGTCCCCCTCTATCCTTATTATGTTGTTTCCCTTATTCTCTTTAGACTTTGATCTATAGAGACACTTATTATTTTCTCTTAGAAGCTTGTGACTTATTTCCAACGGGTTTTGGGAGATGTATCTATTTTAAACCACAGTTTGATTTATGTTACATGTTGACATTTGAGTTTCAGCTTTATTTTTTCTGCTATTCCGCTTAATTGTTAGGCTTACCTAGTCTTAGAGACTAGGTGCCATCACGACATCCTATGGAGGGAAATTGGGGTCGTGACAAATTGGTATCAGAGAACTTGGTTCATATGTGTTATGAGTCACAAGCAGGTTTAGTAGAGTCTCGCGGATCGGTACGGAGATGTCTGTACTTACCTTCGGGAGGCTATGGAACTATTAGGAAAAGCTTCACTTCTTTGATTCCTTATCGTACGAGATTTTGGTTTTGGATTCTAAATTTCTGTCTTTCTATTCTCTCACAGATGGTGAGGACATGTACAGCTTGATCAGATGACTAGACACCCACGCCCCCTACTAGAGCCGCGAGAGGTTGGTGCTGGGGCTGGGGCTGGGGCTGGGGCTGGGGCCGGGGTAGAGGTCGAGGACGTCCACGTGGTGTAGCCAGAGAACCCACACGAGCTACAATATAGGAGCGACCAGTAGCTCCAGTTGGAGCACAGGCACCTGAGACGCCTGTCACTGCACCAGCCCTCCAGGAGATCTAGCCCAGTTTTTTAGCATGTTCAGCACCTTGGCTCGGGCAGGATTGATACCACTTGCTCCTGCTACATCTCAGGCTGGGGGAGGAGCACAGACTCCTATTATCGGTGCCCCAGAGGATCGAGTTCAGGTCAACCAGGTTCCATAGATCATACCGATGCAGCCGGTAGCTCCAATTCAGCCCGAGGTTAGGGCAACAGTTTCTGAGGCGGAGCAGCTCAGGCTCGAGAGGTGCAAGAAATACCACCCTCCTACTTTCAGTGGCTTGGCGTCAAAGGATGCCCAGGGTGTTCTTGAGGAGTGCCATTGTATCCTCCATACTATGGGTGTTGCAGAGACTAATGAAGTTTCTTTCACTACATTCCAGCTTAGGGGAGCGGCCTATCAGTGGTGGCGCGCATAGGAGTTGGATAGTCCGGCTAAGGTAGCTTCACTCACTTGGACTCAATTCTCAAATATGTTCTTGATGGAGTATGTTCCCTAGAGTCTCAAAGATGCCTAGCGCGTACAGTTTGAGCAGTTATGCTAGGGTTCTATGATCGTGCCAGAGTATGCGGTTCGATTCAGTGATTTGGCTGGGCATGCGTCATCCTTGGTTGCTATTATTTGAGAGCGGGTTCGTCGGTTTATAAAGGTTCAGACCTGGTATCAGATTGAGCATGGCCCAAGAGTTGGAAATGGATATTGTGTACCAGCAGGTAGTAGGGATTTCTAGGAGGTTGGAGGGTATGCTGACTCGGGATAGAGAGGAGAGAAAGGCCAAGAGGTCTCGAGAGTCTGGCACTTACAGTGGTACTTGTGCCCCAGCGGCAACTCATCAGGGCAGGGGTTATTGGGTCGCCTTGTTCATTCAGCACTTCCAGCTGCCAGTAGTGAACCGGCCACCACTAGGCCCCAGGATCCTTATTATGCAGCGCCAGTGTCTAGCGTACCTCCTGTACGGGGTGCTTTCAGTGGTCAGTCCAATCGATCAGGCCCGATCCAGTCGCAGTAGCCACGTCCTCCGAGAGCTTGTTTTGAGTGTGGTGACACTCACCATGTGGTGCGGGATTGCCCCAGATTTAGGAGGGGTGCACCTCCATAGATTTATCAAGAACCGCATGCTCTACTAGGTCCTCAGGCTACGGTTACAGCACCAGCTACCACCCCACCTGCACAGCCAGCTAGAGGTGGTGGTTGGTCAAGTAGAGGTCGTCCTAGAGAGGGAGGCCAGGCCAGATATTATGCCCTTCCTGCTAGGACAGAGGCAGTTGCATCAGATTCTGTCATAACGTGTATTGTTCCGGTCTGTCACAGAGATGCATCAGTCTTATTTGATCCAGGATCCACTTATTCCTATATGTCATCTCATTTTTCCCCGTATTTGGGTGTATCCCGTGATTCTCTGAGTTCACCTGTTTATGTATCTATACCCGTGGGTGATTCTATTGTTGTTGACCGTGTGTATCGGTCGTGTTTGATTGTTCTTAGTGGTTTTGAGACCATAGCCAATTTATTATTGCTCAGTATGGTGGATTTCGATGTCATTTTGCGCATGGACTGGATGTCACCCTATCACGCTATCCTTGATTGTCATTCCAAGATGGTGACATTGGCTATGCCAGGTCTACTGCGGCTTGAGTGGAGAGGTACCTTAGATCGTGTTCCTAGCAGGGTTGTCTCATTTCTTAAAGCTCAGTGAATGGTTGAGAAGAGGTGTGATGCGTATCTGGCCTATGTGAGAGATGTTAGTGCTGATACTCCTACCATAGAGTCAATTCCGGTAATGAGGGATTTTGCAGACGTATTTCCAACAGATATTTTGGGCATGCCGCCCAACAGGGATATTGACTTTGGCATGGATTTGTTACCGGGCACTCAGCCCATTTCCATTCCACCTTATCATATGGCCCCAGCAAAGTTAAAAGAATTAAAGGAATAGTTGCAGAGTTGCTCGATAAGGGCTTCATTTGGCCCAGTGTGTTGCCTTAGGGTGCTCCCGTCTTGTTGATTATCGCTAGTTGAAAAAGGTTACAGTGAAGAACAGGTACCCATTTCCACATATTGATGAGTTATTTGATCAGCTTCAGGGTGCCAGATTGTTCTCTAAGATCGACTTGCGTTCAGGCTGTCATCAGTTGAAGATTCGGGAGCCAGATACCTGAAGACTGCTTTCAGGACTCAGTATGGTCATTACGAGTTCCTTGTGATGTCTTTTAGGATGACCAACGCCCCAGCAGTATCCATGCAATTGATGAACAATGTATTTCAGCCCTATCTTGACTCTTTCCTCATTATGTTTATTGACGACATTCCGGTGTACTCCTGAAGTCGGGAGGATCATGAGCAGCACTTGAGGACTGTGCTTTAGACCTTGAGAGAAAAGAAGTTGTATGCAAAATTTTTGAAGTGTGAATTCTGGCTAGATTCAGTGACATTTTTGGGTCATGTGGTATCGAGTGAGGGGATCAAGGTAGACACCAAGAAGATTGAAGCAGTGCAGAGTTGGCCCAGACCATCCTAAGCTACGGAGATCTAGAGTTTTCTTGGCTTGGCGGGGTACTACCGTTGATTTGTAGAGGGTTTTTCATCTATTGTAGCACCTATGACCAGATTAACCCAGAAGGGTGCACCGTTAAGGTGGACTGAGGATTGTGAGGAGAGCTTTTAGAAGCTCAAGACTGCATTGACTACAGCCCTAGTGTTAGTGTTGCCTACCGATTCAGGGTCCTATACGGTGTATTGTGATGCATCGTGCATTCGTCTTGGCCCGGTGTTGATGCAGGACGATAGGGTGGTCGCCTACGCATCTAGGCAATTAAAGGTGCATGAGAAGAATCATCATGTCCACGATCTTGAGTTAGCAGCTATTGTTCATGCCTTGAAGATCTGGTGGCATTATTTGTATGGTGTTCCTTGTGTGGTTTTCACCGATCACCGAAGTCTACAGCATCTATTTAAATAGAAGGATCTTAACTTGCGGCAGTGGAGATGGTTGAAGTTGCTTAATATTATAAAATCACCATTCTCTATCATCCCGGGAAAGCCAATGTGGTGGTCGATGCCTTGAGTCGCAAGGCGGATCTACCAGTAGCAGAGAGGCCTTTAGCCTTGGATGTTCAAGCCTTGGCCAACCAGTTTGTCAGATTGGATGTTTCCGAGTCGAGCAGAGTTTTAGCTTGTGTGGTTTATCAGTCTTCTCTTTATGATCGTATCAGGGAGCATCAGTGTGATGACCACCATCTGCTTGTCCTTAAGGACACGGTTCAGCACGGTAATGACAAGGAAGTCAATATTGGAGATAATGGTATATTAAGGATATAGGGTAGGCTATATGTGCCTAATGTAGATGGTTTGCATGAGTGTATTCTTCAGGAGGCTCACAATTCGCGGTATTCCATTCACTCAGGTGCCGCGAAGATGTATGAGGATTTGAGGCAGCACTATTAGTGGAGGCAGATGAAGAAAGACATAGTGAAATATGTAGCTCGTTGCCTAAATTGTCAGCAGATGAAATATGAGCATCAGCGACTAGGTGGATTGCTTTAGAAGTTAGAGATTTCGGAATGGAAATGGGAGTGAATCACTGTGGATTTCGTTGTTGGGCTACCATGGACTCAGAGAAAGTTCGACGCAGTTTGGGTGATTGTGGATAGATTGACCAAGTCAGCTCATTTCATTTATGTGGTTACTACTTATTCTTCATAGCAGCTGGCTCAGGTTTACATCTGCGAGATTATCAGGCTTTATGGCATACTAGTATCTATCATCTCTGACTGGGTTATGCAGTTTACATCGCAGTTCTGGAGAGCCGTGCAGTGTGAGTTGGGTACTCGTGTAGAGTTGAGTACAGCATTTCACCTTCAGACGGACGGGCAGTCCAAGCGTATTTTTTAGATATTGGAGGATATGCTTCGTGCGTGTGTGATGGATTTTAAGGGTGCTTGGGATCAATTCTTTCCACTTGCAGATTTTTCCCACAACAACAGTTATCAGTCAAGCATTCAGATGGCATCGTATGAGGCTTTGTATGGCAGGCGGTGCCGGTCATTAGTGGGTTGGTTTGAGCCGGGTGAGGCCAGGCTATTGGGTACAGACTTGGTCCAGGATGCTTTCGAAAAGGTTAAATTGATTCAGGATCGTCGTCGTACAGCCTAGTCCAGGAAGAAGAGTTATGCAGATCGAAAGGTTCGCGACATTGTATTCATAGTTAGGGAGCGGGTCTTGCTCTGGGTTTCTCCCATGAAGGGTGTTATGAGGTTCGGAAAGAAGGGCAAGTTGAGCCCTAGGTATATCAGGCCTTTTAAGATTCTTGAGAGGGTTGGAGAGGTGGCTTACAAACTTGCACTACCACCTATTCTCTCTACATTTCATCCAGTATTCCATGTTTCCTTTCTCCAGAAGTATCACGGCGATTCGTCTCATGCTTTAGACTTCAGCTCAGTCCAGTTGGACAAGGATCTATCTTATGTTGAGGAGCCGGTGGTCATTTTGGATAGGCAGGTCGGAAGGTTGAGGTCAAAGAACATCGCATCAGTGAAGGTGCAGTGGAGGGTCATCCGGTCGAGGACGAACATTTGTTTTAAGAACGGGAAAATATAACAACCCGGTCAGTCATTTTGAGAGTATTAGCCCCAAACCCTTATTTATCACTCCCTCTATCTCATTTTGCAGTTACGTAACTTGCCAGGAGGATTTGTTTTTGGTTTCAGAATAAAATGGGACACATAGTCCCTAAAATGGAAGTACAAGTCGTAGGAATCCACTATAGTTTAAATTGTTTGAAATCGACTTGAGATTGGAGTTTCGACAGTTCCTATATCTCCATAGGATAATTTTGGTCTTTGGAGCGTGTTCGGATGTTGAATTGGAGGTCCGTAGGTCATTTTAGCGTCAATTGGCGAAAGTTGAAAAATTTAATGATTTTTGGAAAATCTGACCGTGAGTGGACTTTTTGATATTGGGGTCGAATTTTGATTCTGAAAGTTGGAGTAGGTACATAATATCAATTATGGCTTGTGTGCAAAATTTGAAGTCAAACGAACTTGATTTGATGGGTTTCGACGTTGGATGTAGAAGTTTGAAGTTTTAAAGTTCATTAGGCTTGAATCGATGTGCAATTCATATTTTTAGCGTTGTTTGATGTGATCTAAAGGCTGGACTAAGTTTGTATCACATTTTAGGACTTGTTGGTAAGATTGGTTGAGGTCTCGGGGCCCTCGGGTGGATTCTGGATGGTTAACAGAGCAAATTTGGACTTGTGAGAATGGCTAAAGGCACCAGCTCTGGTGTAATCACACCTATGCAAGATTGACCGCAAGTGCGAGTCTGCAGAAGCAGCACGTTGATCGCAGAAGCAGGCTGGGGCAGTGTGGGAAGAGGTTGCAAATGCGAGGAAAATTCCGCATCTGCGGGACCGTAGATGCGAACAAGGAGATCGCAGGTGTGCTGGAGCCGCAGAAGCGGACTGTTTCTTGCAGAAGCGATCTGCAGAAGCGGATAGGAGATCACAGAAGCGGAGGAAAGGCAGCCTGGGCAAAACCACAGAAATGGTGCTTTTTCCGTAAAAGCAGGACCGCAAATCCGGTCAAGTGATCCGCAGAAGTGAAAACACTGAGCAGACTCTATTAATTCAAGGGTTCGGGATTTTTATCATTATTGGTCATTTTGAGCTCGGGTTTTGGCGATTCTTGAGAGAATTTTTGAGGGATTTCTTGAGGTAAGTCTCTTGTACTTCTTTTTTATCAATAACCTTGTTTCCCCATTGATTTTTCCCATCTAGATTGTGTGTGTTTAAGGTGGAATTTGGAAGTTTGAGGCTAGAGATTTGGAGAGTTAAATTTGGGAATTTTAGTGGTGATTTAGTGTCGGATTTTGGTAATTTTGGTATGGGTGAACTCCATATTGAATGGGTGTTCATATTTTATGACTATTATCCGATTCTGAGACGTGGGCTCGGTCAACGTTTTGCAGCGATTTTTCGATTTAAATTAGTTTCTTATATTTGTATTCATGTTATGTAATTTCTTTTGACTAGATTTGGGCCATACGGAGTCGAAAGATCGATGGAAGGCATCCTTATCAATTCATTGAGTGAGATTTGAGGTAAGTGACTTGCCTGACCTTGTGTGGAGGAAATCCCCATAGGATTTGGTATTGTTGTAACAATTTTTGATATGTCAGCGCCGTGTACACGAGGTGACAAGTGCATACACGGGCTAATAATGAAAATTTCGGTTCTTACTGAGTTATCTTCTTTTAAATTCCTTAACTGAATTGCCTTAGCATATGTAGTGATCATGATTAGCCTAGTATCGCATACATGCCTTAACTCTTAGTTGTATTTTGTACAACATGCTTAGTTGAATTACCCGCTTCCCTTGATTTGAATTAAATCTTTAACCGTAAGATTTCTTGCTGTAAATTTGTTGTTCCTTCGATTCGATTATTTGCTGCATATTTACTTTGGGACTACGAGGTATTTACTCGGGAGATCCCCTTGTCTTGCATATTTACTTTGGGACTACGAGACGGTACCTCGGGAGATCCTCATGTCTTGCATATTTACTTTGGGACTATGAGGCGTTTACTCGGGAGATCCCCCTATCTTGCACATTTACATTGGGACTACGAGGCGGTTCCTCGAGAGATCCCCCTGTCTTGCATATTTACTTTGGGTCTATGAGGTGGTACCTCAGGAGATCCCCCTTGTCGTGCATATTTACATTGGGACTACGAGGCGGTACCTCGAGAGCGCTGTTGTTTACCTCTATTTGTTGTGCTGTTATTTTCTGGAACTTCTCATTGTTTAAATTCTCAGTCATTTCAAAATATTATTATATCTTCTGCCTTGCTTATCTTTTAAACTAGTAGGGCCCTGATCTGACCTCGTCACAACTCTACCGAGGTTAGTCTTGGCGCATATTAGGTACCGTAGTGGTTTACTCATACTACACTTCAGGAAATCTTCTTATGCAGATCGAAGTTCTTCCTAGTAGACCAGATACAAGTGAGTTGGACCGCACATGGAGGCTTCAAGGTATATTTGGCAGCGTCCGCAGACCTCTGAGTCCCCCTCTATCCTTATTATGTTGTTTCCCTTATTCTCTTTAGACTTTGATGTATAGAGACACTTAGTATTTTCTCTTAGAAACTTGTGACTTGTTTCTACCGGGTTATGGGAGATGTATCTTTTTTGAATCGCTATTTGATTTATGTTACATGTTGAGATTTGAGCTTCAGATTTATATTTTTCACTATTCCGCTTAATTGTTAGGCTTACCTAGTTTTAGAGACTAGGTGTCATCACGACATCCCTCGGAGGGTAATTGGGGTCGTGACATTTACTAGGATTGTGATCCAACCCTAATGTGTAAACTTTATGGGTATCTAATTTAGTGCTTGTTTATGACTGGGTGTTGATTATTTAGCTTAGTTCATGCTTCAATTTTAGAATTAATGGTTGCAAACATTGATTCATGCCTATTTGATTTAGTCGGAGAAAGAGGGACTTGGGCTAGGGTAACTTAGCTAACAAGGAATTGGGTCAATTGTGAGATTGATTAACCTAATTAAAGGGTTCAACCTAGAGATAGTAATAACCCGACTTGAGCTCTTATCAACTGTTTTGGTTGATACCCATTTGGTCTTGAGAAACCCAAATTGGGCAAAACCACTTTGTGACCGAGAGGTATTGAGTGGGTACTGTAGAGCTGTGAGCTATAATACACCCCAATCAACAAAACAAGCTTTAATGTCTTTGCACTATTAGGCAAACACCTAGGTTATGGTCACAACCCTAGGCCTTTTACCCAATTGGAAAAACCTTAAAAATATTTATCTCCAGTCTATTTCCTTTATCTTGCATTCATTAGAGTAAACGTAGAAATAGAAAACAAAACCTTGTTGTGAAAGTGCAATATTAGATAACCCATTTGCTTGCTTCAAATATATACTCCTAACTCCCATCATAGCTCCCAATGGATTCGACCCCGACTCTCAGTTGGGTAATTATTATTGCATACGACTATGTCATATCTCTTTGAGGTGTGTTGTGGATGTGATCAATTTTTGGTACCGTTGCTGGGGATCGAACCTGGGACATCCATGTGAAAGGAGGGAATACTCACCACTATACTACAACAAGAGTTGAAGAGGCATTGAAGAAGCTCCTTGAGAACCATAACACTATTATGGCTACCTTGGTACAGCATGGGTCAGTGATCGAAAAGCTGGGAAAAGAAGTAAAGAAGATGAGAAAGTCCCAATCCAACAAGAAGTCAGTGGACAAGCTCCGGAGACAGGTGACCAGGCTTGATACAGCCGGAGAGCTCCCATTTGACATGCTGATTGACCCACACCATTCAGGCCTAGATCCTACTTCACCAACGACACCGGTGGCACCAGCTGGCCAATCTGAGGAGCCAGACCTTGCTGCCGATACTGCCGACGCAGTGCGTCAGATGTTCACCAGCATTGATCACGTCCACAACACACCTCAATAAGAGATATGACACTGTCTTATGCAATAATAATTACCCAACTAGGAGTCGGGGTCGAATCCACTAGGAGTTATGATGGGAGTTAGGAGTATATATTTGAAGCAAGCAAATGGGTTATCTAATATTGCACTTCCATAATAAGGTTTTGTTTTCTATTTTCACGTTTACTCTAATGAATGCAAGATAAAGGAAATAGACTAGAGATAAATATTTTTAAGGTTTTTCCAATTGGGTAAAAGGCCTAGGGTTGTGACCATAACCTAGGTGTTTGCCTAATGGGGTAAAGACATTAATGCTTATTTTGTTGATTGGGGTGTATTATAGCTCACACCTCTACACTACCCACTCAACACCTCTCGGCCAGAGACTGGTTTTGCCCAATTTGACTTTCTCAAGACCAAATGGGTATCAACCAAAACGGTTGATAAGAGCTCAAGTCGGGTTATTACTGAGTCTCTAGGTTGAACCGTTTAATTGGGTTAATTAATCTCTCAATTGACTCAATTCCGTTTTAGCTAATTTATCCTAGACTAGGTCCCTCCTCAAGTAGAGACTAAGTCAATTAGGCATGAATCAATGTTTGCAACCATTAATTCTAAAATTGAAACATGCAATAAGCTAAATAATCAACACCCAATCATAAACAAGCACTAATTAGATACCCATAAGGTTTACACACTAGGGTTGAGTCACAACCCTAGTAATAGTCTAGCTACTCATAATGGGATTTGAAGAAAATAATGAAGAAAAGCTAATTAAACTCATAATGGAAGATTAAAATGATCAAATCTAATGTAAATACACCAAAATAATGTAAAACTTCCTAAAGCAGTAAAGAAGAACGATTATAGAAGCTTCAGATGTGCAAAACTTGACCTAATTTTGTGAAACTCGTCCATTTATACAGGGCCAAAAATCTCGGATAAAAATGCCCCTCGGAAGGTTCTACGGCCGCACAATTCCATGTGTGGTCCACAGATTTGTTCAGCTAGCAGGAAGTGGGTTTCTGTAGCTGCACATTTCTAAACTGCGGCCGCGAGGCAATCTTCTGCGGCCGTACATTTCTGGTCTGCAATCGCGAGGCAATCTTCTGCGGCTGCACAATTATTGTGTGGTCCGCAATTTACAAAGGCTCCTGGACTTGGTCTTTTTTCATACTCTCCGTTCTTAATTCTTAGCCCAGTTCTGCGGCCACACAATTCATGTGCGGTCCGGACATTGCTGAAAGTTTTGCTAAATTTTTCTTCTTGGTTTGCGGCCGTAGATGGAATTATGTGGTCTGCAATTTCTTCTGCGGCCCTCACATTTGTGCTTCTGCGCCCTTTATTGCCTTGTGCTTCGGAATACCTATTTTTGAGTCGGATTTCATCTCGGGAGACCAAACTCTCAACATTTCTGCAATTTTCCACAATTTCATTAGTTTCGGGAACACGATTCAATACTTTCGAACTAAACAAAAGCTAAAAGATGCTAATAAGCAGTTAAAATCCCCACTTATCAGCTCCCCCAAACTTAAGTCTTTGCTTGTCCTCAAGCAAATAAATTAGTTCCCACCTCCTAAAGTTAAGGGTCATTTTAGAAATTCAAAGGTGAGCCATCCACACATCAGTTGGGACCAACAATTAGTCACACTACTCATGTATTATCAACAAGGCGACAAGTTAAACATTCATGCACATATAGTTCTAATGTGACACTTGAGCTTAACGAATTGACTTTAGTCATCAAGGACTCTTGCTCTATCATGTAGGTCATGGTGGACTCCAAACTCTTCCTCCTCTACTTTCCATTTTCCAGGCTCACTTAAGAAATTTAGCACTCAATCCAAAGATTTATGAAAGGTTCACTCATCTCTCTCAAGAGAATGCTACAAGTACAGCTTCAAGTACCATAGGTTTGCCCCTCATGTAGATCGCCACTAATGTAAGCTCACTCGGCTTGAAATCAAGTAGGACTTCTTTCGGGATGTAATGAAGGCTCTTGGACTAGGGTCAGATACAGTATGGGTGTGTGATTACACCTTTCCTTAAGCACTCCATCTTTCATTTCTCAGCTCAAACTTTGTCAATTCTTATAGGCACTTTCTTTTTATTGGGGACTAGAGAGACTTAACATCACTCTTTCTTTATCATTTCACAATTTTTCTCCCTTTTTGATTTCTGCATGTTTGGGATCATTACCTCTTTTTGGATCCATTCAACTCTTCCACTTATTCACTTTTTGCATTTTTGTTTTTGTTTTTTTCTTTTCTTGCCTTCACTTCTCATAAAAATCATTTCTTTTATCTTTTTGTGCCTTCATACCTTTTTCAAGTGTCTCATCTCTCCTCCATACTTATGTTTTAAGCCATTTGTTTCACTAGAGTGTTAAGGAAAGCTCGGGTGCCAAGAGAGGGTCACGACCAAACGGGTAAAGTCTTGCAACATGGTTATCAAATAAGAAAGGTTAGAGGCTCAAAGGGGTTGACTAGGGATAATGGCATTGGTTAGCAATAGAAGAATCAAACAGGTCAAGGAGAGCCTACAATCATTTCTCAAACCAAGCAAAGCTTAGGATTTCGCCTTGAAACACATTCAGGGCAAGTTTTAGACCCTTCGCATGGATACTTGGACTAGAAACAATTCATCTCACCCCTCACACAACTGGATTGTTAAAGAAGATAGAGTCGAGGTCTCACAACGACCACATTCAAGTTTAAAGATAACTATGTCCAATTAAACTGCTCGGTGATTGCCAAAGTCAACACAAGAGCCACAAAGTCACTAACTAGAGCTATTTCTTTCAAAAACCTTGTCTCTAACCATAAGCACGTAGTTAAGTGTGTTGGTACCAATTGAAGCATTGTTGACTCTTCGAGTATGACTAATTAGGTCTTTTTATTCATTACTACTACTATTATTACCTAAACACAAAAACGGACCCATTCCCTTATGAAGGTTGGCACGCCATCCATCATTGGGACGAGTCAACCGATTCACACAACAACTACCTTTGGAAAGAACCGTGGAATTAAGAAAACCAAAGGCTTATTATCTACTAAACATAAAGAGAAGCTACTAAATCAAACAAAGAAGTAGTAAAGAAACAAAAATAAAGAAGCTAATAAGCAAAAACTACTGAAAGTAGAATGAATATACATAATGAAAGAAAGAGAGAGAATATATACATAATAAGAAAAGAGAGAATAATATCAAGTTATTACAGGCCAAATGTCTCAGACTATATGAAATATAATCAATAAACTCCACCCCCAGAATAAAGATAAGCATTGTCCCCAATGCCAAACAAAATAAGAGTAAAAGAGGGGACAGAGTGAAGAAAACTCCCTATGGCTCCTTGAACATCTCTGTGTCCCTAGCAATGTCACCGCCCGCAGGCTCATCCAACTGAATCTCATCATCCTCAACTCTGGGTGTGGCTGGGTTGGTGAACACCTGACGTACTACCTCGGCAGTGTTGGCAGCAAGGTCTGGCTCCTCAGACTCGCCAGCTGGTGCCACCAGTGCTGTTAGTGCTGTAGGATCTGGGCCTGAATGATGTGGGTCAATCAGCATGTCAAAGGGGAGATCTCCGGCTGTAGCAAGCCTGGTCACCTATCTCCAGAGCTCGTCCTCTGACTTCTTGCTGGCTAGGGACTTTCTCATCTTCTTTACTTCTTTTCCCAGCTCTTCGATCACTGACTCGTGTTGTACCAAGGTAGCCACAATAGTGTTCTAGTCCTCTAAGAGATTCTTCAATGTCTCTTCAACTGTTGGGGGAAACTAAGGTGTTTGAGCAGTAGATTGTGCTGCAACAGCACTGAATAAGTTGGACAGCTTTGCAGTGGCTGTTGCATCTAGTTGTTGAGGCTTTCCAATGTCTGGGAGACTCGCAGCGTGAGAGTGGGGTATTAGGCATGGGCATCGGCTTCAAAGCCAAGGTGAGAGCTGTGGTAGGAGCTGCAGGAGGGGGTTTGGATGATGGCGGAAGCATAGCTGCAACACTGGAGGTAAGGCGCAGCTGAAGTGGATGGAACATCAACTACCTCAGCAGCTACCGTAGCTGGCTCATCAGACTGGCCCCGGTGGTAAGAGGCTGAACTTTCTTCTTTGGATTGTTTGCATCCATCAGTGAATACCAAGTAAAAGGCTTATTCGGCCTCACCTTTGTGTCATAATCCGTCAGCTTTACCCTTGCACCCCTGAGATATTCTGTAATACCGTTGGGATATGGGTAGAACAAGTCATCTTGCCGAGCAATCACTGTGATGTTGGCCAATATCACGGAACCCACATTGATAGGGTACCCGGCCATAATAGAAGCAACCAGAACTGCCCGAGGAATTGAAAGGTAAGTCTTATTCTGACTCGGGTCCAGTCTGCTGCATACAAAGGTTTTCCACCCCTTCATCTCGAAATTGAGAGTGCTCCGGTGGATAGGAACCCCAGCGGCAATCCATGGAGGTGGTGGCCCTGGTGCTACTAGAATCTTCTGTAAACATGGTCGGACTGCGTCTCCCAATGCATACTTCTCCAAATATTCCTTTGGTTCAACATCTTCGAAGCCCAAGTACGTATTGAGTATATGTTGATCAAATCTCACTTTTAAGTTACGTACTTTAGTCACTTTTGTTCCCTTTTTTATGTGAGCCACATCTGCATTGTATTCTCGGACCAGGTACTCTTTGGCGTCCAACACTTTAATTGAACCACATCCACTCCTTGCGTTCCCTGAACTGTCCCAACATTGCTAGGTTGTACCTCTCCAAATCTTTCAATAGAAACTGTCGCTCGAGAGTTAGCGACCTCACTAGCCACCATGTACGAAAGCTGGTGAAAGCAGCCAAACTAACAAATTGGTCCTCCCAAACCTCTTTCTTCTTTGACCTTTCAAGGCCGGCAGCTGTAGTATCTCCCCTCTGCCATCATCGGGGATATCATGAACTAGTGTAACCTGTGCTGCAAGAACAGGTGTGGCTGATGGCTCAGAAGCCTGACTAGCACTCTCTGAGTACTCGAAAGTGCTATGAGATGAGGACGGATCGTCCCTGAGTTGGTACCTCCTTTACGGCATTGACTGTACGGCTGGCTGCTCCTAAATAAAGGCTGAGTTGCCTCTAATGCTTCCCTAGACAGGACATATGAGCTCATGTCAGAAAGATTTACACCTCATCCCTTACCCGCAGTAGCTTTCTTTGCAATTGTCTTTTGTTGGCCAAGGGGTAGGGCACTCTTGCCTCGACCCCGAAGAGGTTCACCTCTCCCTTTAGAAGTGTTGCCTCTACCTCTAGATCGAACCATTGTCTATATCAAGCAAAGGAGATTGTCAGTTGCAATTCAATGTTCAGACATACACAGGTGATATGCAAGTATACGCCAGAAAACACAGCGAGGTTCACAAATAAAGCATGCTTGCAGGAGAAGGATCTACAGTCCACACAATTTTCTTACGGCCGAAAATGAGGCCTTGCGGACCGAACAATTTTGTTTTGCAGCATCCAAAAGTAAAGTGCGGTCCGCACAATTTCACTTGCGTTTGCATCTCTGAAACCCAAATATGCCAAATCTCTGATGATAGAGAATTGGCTGATGTGCGGCCGCAACCTGATTTTTGCGGTCCGTACAATTAAAACTGCGGACGCACATTAGAGTCTCAAATTATGGACTCTCTAATGACAGTAGAATTGTATTTCTGGGGCCGTAATCGAAATTCTACAATCCGCACATTTTACCTTACAGTTGCAGATCCCTTCTTCACTAATGATACCCTAAAATCAATTTTTGCTGACCGCACAAATTCAGGTGCGGCCACAGCATTCAAAAATTATGAACAATTCAATTATTTCATTCTAGGTTTTGTAATTTTTGTGCATAATTTGACATGGTAACATCATAGAGACAATATGTTGATCCACTCCGCATAGAGCATCTATTAGTTAATCCACTACAGATTTACCCCCCACATGGATGCACAATTGAATTCTATTGACAAATGGCCTAAAAATGACTAAAAATCTACAAATTAAAAGAAAAAGATTAACAAGAAATTTAAGCATACCATATGAATGAGTGTGATGAGTGACTGATCAAAGATGTTATGTGTGTGGACAGATAGATTCACTAAGAAATTTCAGGAGAGTATTGTTTTTGTGCTCAGACAGGGAAAAAACGTAACAAATGCCCTAGTTCCTCTATTTATACGACTTGGGTAGCTAAGGGGAAAAAGGTCGAGTGCGGCCGCACAATTTCATGTGCGGTCCCAACTCTGTTACCCGGTGACATTAAGTCAGCATCTCGTCTGCGGTCCGCAAAATTTTGTGTGCAGCTGCAGATTTCATGTTGCGGCAGCAGATTTCCTTTTGCGGTCGCACATCGACCTTTTCTCTGACAAACTAAACTTTAGAGAGTTGACATTTTCAACTTTCATTTGTGCGGTCCGCAAGCTAATTGTGCGGCCGCATTGCACTTTTGTTGTAGCAACCATAAATGTGTTGTCCGCACAAATTAACTGCGCTTCGCACTTCTTTCAACACTTAGCCACATTTTTGTCCATAGTTCTTATAAGCCACACTCAGCTCTTTAGCACATTTCAAATCAGGTTAGAACAAAAATAACACATATCTACCAAAGGAAAAAGAAAAGAAACATAGGTTGCCTCCCAAGAAGCGTCTGATCTAACGTCGCGGCACAATGCAGAATACCATCAATTGAAATAAGTGACCACCACGACGTGGATATCTCCAACCTTTCCCAAATAGTGCTTCACCCGATGACCGTTGCCTCAAAATACTTCATTATTTTTTTTCTTCAAGTCCAATGCCCCAAAAGGTGTCGCACCCATAATTTCAAAAGAACCACTCCATTTAGACTTTAAATTCCCGGGAAACATCCTCAACCTTGAGTTGAACAACAATACAATGAACTCTTTGTTCCAAATGTATTTATCATGAAGATATTTCATCTTTTCTTTGTACTATGACGAACTTGTGTGTGCATGGTACCAGAACTCATCCAATTCATTAAAATGTGCAACCCTTAAGTTAGCGGCTACATCCCAATCAAGATTCAACTTCATTAGAGCCCACATGGCCTTGTGCTCAAGTTCTACCGGAAGGTGACAATCTTTCCCGAACACCAACCGGTATGGTGACATTCCGATAGGTGTTTTGTAAGTCGTCCGATAAGCCCATAATGCATCATCAAGCTTCTTGGACCAATTCGTCCGGTTAGCAGTCACTGTTTTGGACAAAATACTCTTTATCTCCCGGTTGGATACTTCCACTTGACTCCTAGCTTGTGGATGATAGGGAGTCGTGACTTTATGAGTAACACCATACTTTCTAAGTAAAGTGTCGAAAGCCTTGTTGCAAAAATGTGACCCCCTATCGCTTATAATTGCCTGCAGAGTACTAAACTTTGTGAAAATATTCTTCTTCAGGAACGCCACCACACTTCTCGCCTCATTGTTGAGTAGAGCAACGGCTTCAACCCATTTGGACACATAATCTACCACGACCAAGATGTAGGTGTTTCCACAAGAACTCACAAAAAGACCCATGAAGTCAATACCCCACATATCAAATATATCAATCTCCAAAATGGTAGTGAGAGGCATTTCATTTTTCTTTGAAATTCCATCGGCCAATTGATATTCATCACATCTTTTCACTAGCTCACTAGCATTCTTGTAAAGAGTGGGCCAATAGAAACCGCAACTCAGTACATTGGCCGTTCTTGCTCCACTATGATGACCACCATATGGCGAAGAATGACAAGCCCCAAGAATTTCACCTTGCTCTTCTTCTGATACACATCTTCTAATCACCCCATCAGTACAAATCTAGAAGAGGTATGGTTCATCCCAGTAATAATCTTGATAATCTCGTTTGAGCTTCTTCCTTTAGTTTGAACAGAACTCGTCTGGGATGATTCCACACATAAGGAAATTTGCTAGATCTACAAACTATGGAACCTCTTACATTAAAATATCCAAGAGTTGATCATCGGGGAAGGAGTCATTGATTTCAAGGCTATCATGCGGCCTCCCCTCCTCCTCCAAACAAGACAAGTGGTCCGCCACTTGGTTTTCACTGCCTTTTCTATCTTGGATGTCAATATCAAACTCTTGCAACAAAATCACCCATCTCATCAACCGAGCTTTAGAGTCCTTCTTGCTCATGAGATAATGAAGTGCCACATGATCCGTGTGGACAATGACCTTTGCACCCATCAAATACGGGCGGAACTTCTCAATTGCAAACACAATTGGCAAGGAGCTCTTTCTCCGTAACGTGTAGTTGACTTGGGCGTTATTCATGGTCTTGCTAGCATAGTATACCGGATAAATAATATTGTTGATGCGTATCCCCAAAATAGCCCCAACCGCTACGTCACTTGCATCACACATGTGTTCAAAAGAGACACTCCAATTTGGAGCGGTGATGATGGGAGTAGTTGTCAACTTGAACTTCAACAATTCAAAAGCTCTCATGCAATCATCATTGAAGTTGAACTTAGCATCCTTCTCAAGAAGCTTTCACAACGGATTCACCACCTTAGAAAAATCTTTGATGAAGTGCCAGTAGAAACTCGCGTGGCCTAAGAAACTCCGCACACCCTTTACCAAAGTTGGAGGTGGAAGTTTAGAAATCATCTCCATCTTTGCCTTGTCAACTTCATTTCCATTCTTTGAGATTTTGTGGCCTAGGATAGTGCCTTCCTCGTCCATGAAATGACATTTCTCCTAATTGAGCACCAAATTTGTCTCTTCACATCTTGCCAACACTCTATCCAAATTTGCAAGACAATCATTAAAAGAATCTCCAACTTCTGAGAAGTCATCCATGAAAACTTCAAGGTAGTCCTCCACCATGTCCGTGAAAATAGCCATTATACACCTTTGAAAAGTCGCTGGTGCATTGCACAAACCAAATGACATCCGCTTGAAGGCAAAAGTACTATAGGGACATGTAAATGTAGTTTTCTCTTGATCCTCCGGAATAATAAGAATAATTTTGTAGCCCGAATAACCATCAAGAAAGCAATAGAAAGCACGGCCAGCCAATCTATCAAGCATTTGATCTAAGAAAAAAAGTGGAAAATGATCCTTCCTTGTGACTTTGTTGAGCTTGCGATAGTCCATAAACGCCCTCCATCCAATCACCGTTCTTGAAGGTATCAACTCATTCTTGTCATTGGTGACCACCGTCATGCCCCTCTTCTTTGAGACACATTGAACCAGAGAAGTTCACGAACTATCGGAGATGGGGTAGACAACCCCGACATCCAACCACTTGATAATCCCCTTCTTGACAACTTCTTGCATAGCATCATTGAGTCTCCTTTGATGTTCAATAGATGGTTTGGCGCCTTCCTCCAAGTTGATCTTATGCATGCAAAATGCAGCGCTTATCCCCCGAATATTCGCCAAAGTCCACCCAATAGCCTTCTTCCTCTTTTGTAGCACCGCCAAAGTGGAGACTACCTGCACGTTAGTCAAACAAGAGGAAAGAATAACTAGTAAAGTAGAACAAGGACCAAGAAATCCATACCGAAGATGTGGAGCCAATGGCTTCAACTCCAAGGTAGGAGGCTCTTCAATAGAAGGCTTTGTAGGAGGATCTGTCCTACTTTCAAGATTCAAGGACAATATTTGGGGTGCATAGCTATACGACCCCATTCCTTGCAAAGAGTTTATACATTCCATGAACACATCCATCTCGTCATTATCAAAGTTGAGCAAGAAGGCCTCTCACATATCACCAACATTGATCATAGCACTTGATTCATCAACAATAACATTGGTCACCAAGTCCACAAAGGAGCACACCTTATTGCTATTTGGTTGCCGCATGAACTCACACACATGGAAGACCACTTTTTTATCACCAACCTGGAATGTAATTTCTCCGGCTTCAACATCAAAAAGATCCTTCCCCTAGCAAGGAAAGGTCTCCCAAGAATAATTGGCACCTCATAGTCAACTTCACAATCTAGAATGACAAAATTCGCCGGAAGAATGAATTTATCAACACGAACCAAGACATCTTCAATCACTCCCAAAGGTCTCTTTGTAGTACAATTGGCCATTTGTAATCTCATAGAAGTGGGTCTTGGTTGCCCAATTCCTAAGGTCTTGAAAACCGAATAGGGCATCAAATTGATACTTTCCCCAAGATCACAAAGAGCTTTTGCAAACTCAACACTTCCAATTGTACAAGGAATCGTGAAAGCACCGGGATCTTCCAACTTAGGAGCCATTGAGTGCACAATTGCACTCACTTAATGAGTGACTTCGATAGTTTCAAAATTCATTGATCGCTTCTTTATGACGAGATCCTTCATAAACTTTGGATAGCCGGACATTTGTTCCAAAGTTTCAACTAATGGCACATTGATTAAGAGACTCTTCATAATTTGAATGAACTTCTTGAACTGATTCTCTCCATTTTGCTTGGAAGGTTTTTAAGGGAATGGATGTGGAGACTTAGGCAATGGTGCCTTAGCCTTTTGCACGACCGGCTCCGGTATGTCAATAATGTGATCCCTAGACGGATTCACCTCCTCTTGAGTCTCTTTCACACTATCATCAATATTAATCCGAACTTCATCATTTGATTGCACCACATTGTTCGGGACCTCTTTTTCTTGTACCACTTGCTCATCATCCACAAGTTGCCTTTGACTTGAGATGTGTGCATTCTCACCTCTTCCACTTCTTGTAGTAACGGCCGTGGAATGCCTCGTGTTGTTTCCACCCTTTGGGTTTACTACCGTGTCACTTGGTAGTGCCCCCTTAGGATGAGTATTTAGAGTTTGAGAGATTTTCCCCATTTGAACTTCTAAGTTGCGCGTTGATGTGGTATGAGAGGCAAGTTGGGCATCTGAATCGGCATTCTTTTACATCATTTGCTTAAAAATATTCTCAATATGCCCCATATCATTGTTTGAAGAACTTGGACCATAGGAAGAATAAAGAGGCGGGTTGTTCGGTTGTTGATACATCAAGGGCCTTGAAAACTGGACCCCCGGTTGCCTTGATTATTTTTCCATCCACCTTGATTGTTACCCCCCCCCCC